>VXBR01008903.1:578419-622454 GCA_013400215.1 Cisticola juncidis
AAGAAAGAAAGAAAGAAAGAAAGAAAGAAAGAAAGAAAGAAAGAAAGAAAGAAAGAAAGGAAAGGAAAGAAAAGGAAGAAAGGAAAAGAAAGAAAAGAAAGAAAGAAAGAAAGAAAGAAAGAAAGAAAGAAAGAAAAGAAAGAAAGATTTTGCAAATATTAGCAATAAAAGTGTGAGTGTTTTAAAGTACAAAGCAAAAAAACCCAAAAGATTTCATGGAATTTCTGTTGTGAACCTGATGTTTTTATTTGTAAATGGTAAGGCTAGGAGCTATTTGAGGTAGGTCAAGCTGGAAGAGGTGTGTTTCACCTGTAACTATCTACAGACTTGTAGGGAGAGACCAGCACCCAGAGTCCATGCAACCTTAAAAGATATATGGGAAACATGATGCTGATCCTACAGGGAGGAATGTGGCTTAGGACATGCCACATCCTGTGCTGTGGCTGTTACCAAGGTTTCCCAGGGGAGCCCTCTGGGAAGTACAAGCTATCAGCAAAGACCAAGTGAGTTAGGACTGTTGGAATGGAGTATGGACATCAAGAACAATGCTGGAAGGTACTTTTACTTTACTGTTTCTCTGTAAGTGGTTGATGAAATTGGGAAGGCAGCAATTTTGAGAAGGTTGGAATCTCCAAAAAATTGGCAATTGTCCATCAGAAATTATGTATTAATTCTGGCACCACCAGCCTTGTGACAATCTTGAGGCCACTTTTTTGTTATTATTGTGCATTAATCTTTAGAAGCTGTTCAAGAAGAAGCAGGAACATTGACTCTGGTTGACTCTCCAGCTCTTAGAAGTCCCTGCAAAACAAGAGAGCCTCCATACATTACCCTAGGAAAGAGAGGAAACAAATTTGATGTCTGAATATCCATTCAAAAGGATATTCTTTCAGAAGGACCACACTGGGAAAGGCTGGAAAGAAAATGGGTTGTAAGACTTCACCTAGACTGAAACGTCAAAAGTTTCCCATCACACAGGAAGATGAGACTAGATGAGAGACAAGAGCATTACAGAATATTTGCAAGGCTTTTCAACTCTTGTCTTTAGAGTAATTGTATACTCATAAAATATCCTTTGTTAAACTTTTTTCCTAAATTGTCCACTGTATTTCTCCAGAAGGTGCAAGACACAGCATCTGTCCCCTTGCAGATGACCTCTGTGGGATTTCACTTTGAGAAGCATTTCCAGAGAGCATAGAGAGGGTCAGAGTCTAACATTGTCCAGATAATGTTCATGAATGATACATCACTGGAGTGATGAATCATAATTAAAATTTTCAATAACTCATCTCTCACTTGTTATTGGCACATCCTTGTGATGCCATGCAATTCCAGTGCTGAATTCTCTGCAGTGGCTTGAATCAATCCTTTCAAAGGACACAAATTATGAGTCATGAAACTACTTATGAAGAGTGAATCAAAGATGGAAAAAATGGTCCTGCCTTCCTCTGGGATCAGATTCTGTCAGGACATGAGGGTCCTATCCAGAACAGAGTAAAACTAATAATCATTTTAAACATTGAAATTACATCAATCCAATAATCCAGTCCTAATTGTTGATTCTGGTTCAACAACGTGAGCCAGAAGCTTCACAGTGAAAATGTGATTTTTCTAAAATATAATTGTGAAAAACGGCAGAACTTTCCATGACAAATCTGGTGACAAACAAAGAGAACCCTCTTCTCCCTGAATTTTAGAAACCAAGCAGTGAAAAAGTCCCTAAGATCAGGGTGTGATGTCAGCATTTTGATGCACTTAGGAGCAAGTTAATTCAATTTGCCAGCAGTAGCAGGGGTGGCTGTGAAAATCCCAGTACCTGTGCAGAGCTTCTGTGCCAGTCCAGCACTTTTGGGCTGCAGAAACATTTCCTGGTGGGGGTCAGTGCAGATCAGAGCAGATCAGCATGTTCCCATCCCAGGTGGTATAATGAGCCAGATCCAAAAATAATGTTAAATTCTTGATTCAGTTCAGCTTTTCCCTTAAGTGACACAAATCCTGAGGATAATTTAACTTGCATGCATGAGTCCAATTAGATTAAAGATGCTAGTGGCACTGCTAATCATCTTGCCACCAGCTATACCAATTGCCATTTCAGGATGGCCCTTCTTTAACAGCAGGATTATTCTCTTAGGTTGTTTACTGTGGATTTCTTTCTCCATCCATATACTTTAGACAGGAAGCAGATATTAATGTAAACCTATTAGAAATGTTGCATACATGTAAGACATCATTTCTTAGCTAGTGTAATCCTGAATATTTTTAGCCACTTCTGTAAGTCTGCAGAATAGATTACTCTGAAAAAAGCTGGCTGAGTAGTTTGCTGGGGCTGATTCTGTGTACCTTTGGGTTTAGTACCCTGTCACAAAAACCATTTGACTTCCAGAATCTTTGAAAGTGTCTGTCACTTAGTAATGGACCAGTTTTTTAAAAAGAACTCAAGTCCTTATGTAGGAGTTCTTAATTTGCCTTTTGGATTTTTTGACTCAAGAGATGAATCTTCAATTCACTGATTTTTCAGTGTTCCCTGTATTTTACATAGATTCCATAGAGATGGAGTTCCACTATTGCTTTTCTTTCCAGATTCTCTCACTTGCAGACTTCACAAATATATTCAAGCAGCATTTCCATTTCACTTCACAGTTCCATTTGTTTCCATTTCCATCCCATTTAAATATTTCTCTATAGATCACTTACATTTAATGTGATTATAGTAATAAAATGGCTTTGCCTGGGGAGTTTAAATTATACATGAAGCCCATGTAAGCTCAATCTCTTAAAAATACACATTTAAATAGAAGGAAATTGAATGTTGAATGCTAAGGATCAGTGATTTACAGGGAATTCTGGCTCCATGTGAAATAAAATTGAACAGGTCATTTTCCATTCTCTTATTTTTGTTAGAAATGCAGCTTATAAAAATGATCATTTAGCTGCCTATTGGCAGGTAATGACTTTTGCCTCTGTTGCACACTAAAAAGAATTTAAGAGATGGCTAAATTAAAGACTTTGATCCCTTCATTTTTATTGTTTTCCTCCTGATAGAGAAGAAATATGTCTTGTCTTTGAATTCTTTTTTATTAATCCAAAGAATCTATGCTGTCTTGAGATCTCTTTATGGTAAACCCCATCCATTAATGTTTATCAGGAGTAAACCATTTTCCTGATATATTTTATATAACTTCATTTTTTGCTATGATTGATAGATGCCTTATATAACAGAACAACATGCTGCTTCAATAGTTTGTTTCAGGGATAAAAATCAAAGAGTTTTAAATTTCCCCTGAAAAAAATGGAGAGGGTTTTAATCAGCTACCATGTGAAGGTTTGTGCTTCTGCTGAGTAGTTATTTTTCTGAAAGATGCAGATTAAGCATCATTAAAACAACTTCTCATTTGCTGTGTTACATCTCTCAGCAAATGCATCTGCTCTCCAGTCCCTCTGTGCACACACAGCCAGAAAAAAAACAAAAATAAAAGATTTGAAAGCAGAGATAGAAGCTATTTGATCAGAGAAAGAAATTATAAGGGAATCTAGGAGAGAGAGAAGGTAGTACTCAATGAGCTGGGTACATCCTGACTTTGTATTATCTGCTCAGGAGGATCAGAGACTTTTCTAGATTAGAAAGATCTGAAAACTTTTTTTAATTTTTTTTTCTTTTCTTTCTTTTCATATCTTGCAAATATTCGTTTTCATAGATTAAAGCTCTCAGTCTCTAAGGAGAAATACTACATCCAAAGGCAACATCTGCACCCTAAATCACTATTCACACACCTGCCGCTTAAGTGTGTTGTAAAAATCTGAGTTTATATGTTTGCAAAATCTAAGAATATAAGGAAAAACATATTTGGAAAGGCAAGAACATATCAGTATATGTATATGAGACAGAATTCATACACTGGAGATGCATTTGAATATTAAAATCAGAACTTTGAAAATTCCACTTTTCTCTTTAAATTCTGGAAAATAAAAATAGTGTTTAACATGCCTAGAACTGACTACTGTTTTGGGTAGATTGTCTTCCTCTTTATGCTGGGAAAGAGAAATGATAGAGAGGGAGAGAATAATCTGTCATTCAGCCTGGGTTATCAGGTTTAAACTGGACATCCTCACCCTTGCTCTGAAACATTTTTCCCTTGATTTTCAGGTCTTTTTTATGTCACAGGGCTCCCTTTGATCTCCACAGAAGATCTCACTTTGGCTTTTCATGTATTTAGGATACTTTTCAAAACGTGGCACGTTACAGGATGGGGCAGAGGTTTTCTGTAACACCACTTGAAAGTTTCTTTCCTCTGAATGAAGTCATGTACCCAGTGAAGTCCTAGTGAGGAGGTGAGCCCATTTTCCAAAAAGTAGTCACTATCAACAATGGCTGAGGTGATTAACATGTTTAATGCTGTTGCCTAACTTGTACTTTGCAAAGTTACCTTATTAAATAGTAGGTAGAGGTTCTGCATCTGTGAATATAAATGATTAAATGTTTACAATCACAACTTAAATGGGTGATAAGAGTGAAATGAGAAGCCACAAAAAGGAAGTCATAATACAAGAGTTATTTTCTTAGTTTTTGACTGCTAAAGACAAACACTTCACAGGAGTTTCTTTTTTGTAGTAAGTCTCAATAATACTGAAAAACAAGTTCTGCTTTTTTGTCCTTTCTTGTCCACCTCCTCCCCTCATCTGAGATTCATTTCTGCTATATTAAAGATTCTTAAGCAAGACTAGCAGGTGTTTTTACTTGAACTGTTACTTAGAAGAAATATTGGTACGGTGTTTTCAAATTGTCACTAAAAAATGTGGCTTGTCTCAGTTCTTCCTGAGCACTTAATGGACCATGTGTGATCATTTTCTTGTGGTTTTCCTAACATTCTGTCTGCAGTCTCCACATTTGAGGCAGCTGTTTTCAACTGCTTTCTCTTTTACAACACATTTTTGTGTGGCTGACAGAAGGAAAATGATAGAATTTGGCTCAGGCCTGCATGACAACAGCTCCTCCTGAGTGCACTCTCTTTTGGTACTTTACAGGATAAATTGTTCTCACAAGACCTTTGGCAGGCAGACTTGCTTATGCTTACTTGATGTGGGTAATATCAGTTTGTCAGACTAATGCAAGGTGTTCTGCATCTGCTGCTATGTTGCTGATAACCACATTTTGCTGAAATAACATCTGATCCAGAGATCCTGGAGTCCTAGATAGGACTGGTAGGTTGGGTAACCAAAATAAGGGTCTACCTTTTAAAATGATCTTGCTACTCTTCAAAGCTTTGCAATGCTGTGGAAAGCAAATGGAAAATTTAATCACTTAATCAATGTGAGCTCCCATATTTAAAGGTAAAGAAGATACACTGTGGAACAGCACTGAAGAATGCAGATATATTATGTGCAAATATTATGTCCAACACTGGAATTCACCCTTGACTGTCTTTTGGTACTAAAGGATGAGGCTGCTCTTCTGAAGCTACCCAGGAAGAACAAAAGGGGTTGAAAGAGTGAAGAGTGCTTATATTAATGTCGTACCCACGTGCCTGAGACTCTAGCCTATTATCCCAAATTCTCCAACTCTAATCAGCATGAATACTATCCCTTAAATAGCCCTCTTGGCTGACAGATTTTCAGTGCAGGAAAGTACTGCATGCCCACAAGCTGTCACACATTCCCATGTGGACTGCTGAAGACACTACATCTGACAATTATTTTTCTATTGCTTGTGTAAAGTTCTCATAATCTGGGGTTTTTCATAATTTATAGTTAAACCAAGTCACTGGTGTAGAAATAGCTGTAATTGCTGAGAGAGTTAAGCAGGATTCTCTTAATTTAAATAAAATTTCATGTTCTTGAAAATGTCTTTCTTGATTTTTTTTAATACAATCATCTGCATTAATATCAGAGAAGTCCCATTTTTGTACAGCATTGGAGCCTAAAGTGATTATTGCAGAGGTATTACAGAAAATATAGATAAGTATTTAAGTCCAAATCTGCCGGGCTACAGAGTTTACCCTAGCAAGACTCTACAGTACTTCCCTATGGATATTTAATTCATTAGTGCCTCTCTAGTCCCTAGGGAATTATTTAAATGGCCAAGATAAATGGATGTTCAAGAGCTGCTATTTATGGCAGTATAGTGTTTAAATCAGCTTCTTTTCCAAACTGAGCACTTATGGCTATTTCAGATCGATCTCATCACTGCTCTTGTTTGAATATCTTAATTTTCTGCTTTTAATGCACTTTAATGAGTTAATGTTAGATGCTGTCTAAATGTAGCTAATGTCATAAATCCCCTTACCAAAGCGTTAATATTTATTCAGAATATCCAACACATCTAAATACATTCAGCTGTGAATGTAAAGAGATTACCTATAGAGTACTTGATTAATATTTACATGGATACAGTTTCCACTATTTCCATCAAGAAGCTTATCGTGCCATTTATTACTGTAATGGGCATGCAGCTAGAGGGAAAATGGGGAGAAAAGGTATTTTCATGTACAAAAAATGAAGGGTAAAAAGGTGATATCAGATTCTCACTCCTAAAAAATCCATCCAGAATCCACAGCCCCAAGTTACCACCTGTTAGCTCCAAAAATCTACATTTTTTGTTTATGATGACAATTAAATATCTACTGTTTGATTACTGAATAACTCATCAGAAGCAAATAAATGTAGATCACTATTAGACAGTATATTATAACAGTTATGCTTGGCAAATCAAGATTGCTTGTACATTCCATTGTTTTTATACTTAATGTGTAAACAACTTGTGATGACCCATGAAGGTGAAAATAATGAAGATTTTGCTGAATCACTAACAGGTAAGCTTCAAATTTTAACAGAAGTCAGGAATGCTGAAAGTCTAAAGACTTTTAATAGAAGTCTTGAATGACAACCTATGGGTTGTTACTGAAATATGTGAGAAAACCAGTTACAATTTAAAAATATTTGGAAAAAGGATAAAGTGACTGTCACCTGTGTAGCATTCTCTTAAACATATGCAATGGCTTTAGTTTATTTCCCACATAAATACAGCAGGATCAGTATGGGTCCCCCTTTCCTTTCAGAAAAATTACAAGACATGCTTAGTGATGTTGAACAACTTTATATAGTTTTTTAAAGTTTCAATGTATAGACAAAGGACTTAAACTTGTGCAGGATTTGTTCCAGCTGTCCCTCATAAATATGCATGAGCTTTGATATTGGCTTTGATATCTTGTTGGAACTCGTTACAAATATTGTGTCAGGTTTACTTGCCATTGCAATACTTCTCCAAGTGTTTCCCAAATGGCACTGTGTTTTGGTTGGGTCAGCAAGGTGCAATCCTATTCTGTATCTGGACATGATTTATATATATACACGTACAGGTTAGGATTTCTGCTTTTGGCTGTGACTGCCAGTTCTGTAGCTCTGCAGTGATTGCAGTAGTGGCACTGCTGGCCACTACTCTGAAAAAAGCTTTGTACTGAGTCTGCAAGGCTTTGGCACTGAGGTTTGCAGTGCTTGCTTCACATGAGCTTGCCTTAGCTGCCTGAAACTGTGTTAATTCTTGTTTCAGCTATAACAGCAACTTTTCTAGTGCCTATATCTAATTTCTTTTGTTTTTCTTCATATGGTGTAGCCGTTATAAAACAGTAGTAGTATAAAACAATATAGTCTTCACAGAGTAAGAGGCTTATGAGGCCAGTATAAAGAAAAACTGCGGACAAAGAGAGTCGTGGTGTCTAGGTGAGGCCTTGAGAAGTGGACATGATACACAGGCAGGGTCACAAGCTGGCACTGGAGATCTCTTGACTATCACATCTCACCAGTGCCCAGGACAGGGTCAGGAGAAAGAAAGGATAATGCGTGAATACGAGCATGAATATGAACATGAAAATGTTCATATGTAGTATACATACATTCATACATAGTATAATGGAAGTAACGGGAACTCAAAAAACAATGAAGAGAAAGCAAATTATAAAAAACATATGAGCAAAGTTACCCAAGATGGGTCATCTCACAAGGGACAGGAGACCATCAACATCAACAGCACATGGCAAAGGACATGGTGATGACCAGCTCTACATTCCATTACCACCATCAAATGGATGCTGTCAACATTAGAACTCTAAGAGGAATGAAAGGGCTTAGATAAAATGAAAAAAAGACACAGACATCAGGAAAAAAATCATGTGCACACTGTATGTGAATTTTAACTTCATTATTTTGGAACTTATTTTCTCTAACAGTGTTTAATTTATTTTTTTCATTAAAATACCTAATCTCTAATAATGTCTTACTGGTTACATTGTTAAGATTTCATTTATACTAACAATAAGTTCATAGCTTTATGTATTCAGTGTATCTTCTGTTTGTCCTTAATAATCCCACAATCTGATTTATAAAACAGGCTAGAGGAATTGATACATGATTTGATGTGACATTGCATACTGAGCTGTCAAAATCTGAGCAGGTTTACTTGGATGTTCTTGAGTAGTCAAATGGAAAATTAGGGTACATCCTAAGTATATTGAGTGGCCCCTGGCCACCAGGGGTACAGATCTGATCTTTGCAAAGCAGCAGTTCATTCTTGGTTCAGTTAACCAAGTTAAAATTTCAGTGTGTGTGTGCTGGCAGATTTGATTTTCATGGTGAATGAATCTTGAGCACTGTAAAATACTAAGACGTTGTTTATAGGACATGAAAACCTTGACAGCTTTCTAAAATCAGTCTGCTGTTTCAGTAAAGGTATTCACCATATGAGTAATATGCTTCCTAGTTTGGGGGTTTAGGCTCTAAAGTCAGAAAAATAATTCTGGAAAGCCAGAAGACTGCAGCACAAAGATCAGTGAAGCTGGATGCCTTCCAAGTGATGGCACATAAATTTAGTGTGTTGGTTGGTGAAGAAGGCAGAAATTCCTTGATGCTGGGGATGTGAGTCTGATGCACAGATGGAGGGTCTGAGCAATGTGGAGGCACCACAGTGTTTCTGAAGGTATAAAATCTTCCTAGGAATTCAAATCAGACTGAGAGTGTTGTACCCACGTGGTGGGGGGCTGATGATAGCTTGGATGAGAGCTCTTGTTGTTCAGAGCACAGCCCTCCCTCAGGAAGGACCAGGAGTACACAGAGGCACTGACTTGGAATTGACCAGACCAGTTCAGTGAAGACAGGGGGTGTGTTAAAATTACTAGGAAATATCATGAATTGATAGATTAATTTTTACATGGATTATTCAGGGAATAATATACTCTTTTTTTTCTGCATCCATGCTGTTTAATGTTTCTTTTGTGTTGTTTTTGGTTGGGTTCTGGATCTTATTAAAAAAATAGGTGTTCCATACATTACTTCCTCTGCAGTTAATTGCTCAATGTAGGCTTAATTTTGTACAATAAGTTTCCAGTACTTTGGGAATTTACTGAAAAAAGTGAAATTCTGAGTTAAATTCTTATTCAATAAGAATGTAGTATTTACTTTCCAATTTCATTTATTGATTAAAAAGGTATTATTACTGTGTTCCTTTGGTTGTTTATCAATTTTGTTCCTTTAACTCCACGATTCAATTACTTTTATTTTAGAAAAAAAATATTTGTTTTTTGCATAGACTAACATGTGCATTATTAAAACTGTTTAATAGTCAAGACTGAACTCATTTTCCTTATTGCATGATAATCTATTAATAACTCTACTAGAAAGAGAAAGTGAATCTCAAGTGAACCTACTCCTTTTATTCATGTGTTAAATAAGATCTTGCTGAAGCCTCAAATTCATTTCCATCAAGCTAACTAGAAACAACTGAAGTGTGTGACTACAAAAAATGAAGATTCATATCACAAGGGCAGATTTACACAAATTTCATAGAATAGCAATAAAAGGAAAATTTATTCTCATTTTTAAAGACATGTAAGTATGCTTATAACAAAAACAAGATCAAGCAATAGTAACAATTATATTATACCTTTTGATGGATTTTTGGTCATGATGGGAGCCTGGGGGCCAGATTTAGTAAGAGATTTATGTCCCTAAGGAGCAATTAGGTAATTAGATTTGTCAAAGTTGCCCCAGTGCCAAGGAATGCACAGGCAAAGAGTAAAATTACTGGTACTTTAGTGATTAAGGTCTGTACCACTTGCACCTCACTTGTATTCAGCCATTAGGCAACTCTTAAGAGCTTAAGTCTCTCAGCTTATTTATCAGAAAAGCACCTTGTGTGGTTAAATACCTACTCACACATAATTAAATACCACTTTGACTGAGCAGAGGGCCTACAGATATATTCTTAAGATAACACAGTTCTCTCACACTTGACAGAGAGATTGTTATCTCTCTGCTGGAATGAATGTCTTCATGAGTGTTAATCTCAGTAACTCTTCCATGCAGGTAACCCACACGTGTACATAAGCATATGGAAGAGGCTGTGAGAGGCCCTGCCACTGTTCCCTGCAGGTCAGGTGGTTGGAACCACCACTAGGAAAGAGCAGCACACAGTCAGGGTGTGCATGCTGACAATTTCCAGTGAGAGGTTGTATTTTATTTTGGCAAACCACTAGATGAATTTCTATCAGTGGGATCAAAGCAAATCAGAGGCATTTAATCCATACAGTAACCTTACTGTAATATATATAGTCAAGCTCAGCTGAGACCTCAGTATAATATATTGACTTTTTTTTGATCACAATTCAGTTTTCACTGCAGCAGGCCCATTGACAACAGGTGGGGCACACCTGTCCTCAAAGGGGAAAAATATCTTTGCTAAGGGGTTAGCCCCTTCTCCCTACAAATAAGTTGCCTCAATTGCACCGGAGGAGGTTTATATTAGATATTAGGGAAAATTTCTCCAAGGTTGTCAGGCACTGGAGTAGGCTGCCCAGGGAAGTGGCTGTATTACCATTCCTGGAGCTACTTAGAAGACGTGCAGATTACACTGGGTGACATGGTTTTAGTGGTGGACTTGGCAGGGTTAAGTTTTGGACTTGGTGATCTCAATGGGCTTTTCCAATCTAAATGATTCTATGATTTATGATTCTGTGAAACTAATCATGGAACTTCATAGATAATATACAAGCACCATGCTGTTAGTTTCCTACCTGATTTTTAACCTGGAAAACCAAAATTGATACACAAGGAATATGTTGAATATGTTTAGATAATTTGGCTTCAATTTAATTTAGCAGAATTTTTTCCATCATTGTGATTGTCAGAGGGTTTATTTTTGCCATTCTGAAAGTCTCATGTCAAATGACTTTTGACATTAAAGTGCATCTAAACATCCAAGCCAAGTATAGAAGAGAATGGTGAAATCCAAATTCTGCACACTCTAAAGTGAAGTGATTGAAGTCTCAGAAAATATACACCTGGATGCTGAAAGCAGAAGCAGGTTACTAAGTTCGGAAAATGAAATCATCCCATTTCCAGTACCTTAATCCATTTACTCCTTGAGTTTCCATTATTGATCCTGTCATATACAGAAATGATCAAATCTACTTTCAATTTTCTTTGATCTCATTGAGATACTCTCAGAAACATTCAGTGTAATTTAATAATATCTTCCTTAATTTAATTTCTTCAAACATACACAAAATTTCATACCTACAAAGTAAGAGCAATGTCAAGTTTTGGACAATGTCAGGCTAAATGACATGGATTCTAACCCTGAGTAGGTGTCATGAAAAATTTTGCTTGTAACAATTTCTGCTGATTAATAGTTACTTCATGTAGGCAGAAGCTTTTCTTTCTGAAGGAGGGATAAGTGCACATAAGTTTCGTGGTTTTTTGCTTGTTTGAAGAAATTCTGTTTATATATTAGATTTTTCAATCTAGTAACTATTGAAATTGTGAAGAAACCAGAGAAAAGGCAAATAGACCTAGTGCACTTCATGCTTTGATGGTGAATAAAGTAGAATGGCTTTACTTTGAGGGAGTACTTTTCAATTGTGAGTTAAGAAGCAGAGAAAACAAATCTCACAATGTGCAGCAATGTACCCATTTGCCAGGTTTGCACCGTTTACAGTAGTTAGAAAAAGTAACTGATAATACATTGTAAGGAAATTCCAATTAATTTGTGTCCAAGGAAATGCAAATGAAAGATGAAATCACTGGAATACAAGAGTCACCACATTCAAAATCTGATTTTAACTTCCCCAAAAGCTAGTGTGTGATTAATGTCACTAGATTGTGCATTTTTTCGAGGGGAAAAATGTGAGTTATGGTAATATACTTAAAGTACTTACAGTACAACTAACTCGGTAATGACAAGTAGCGACAGTGTTTTGGAGAATCTGGACATATTCCTTTTTCACACTATGCTTTTGCTGTCTTAAACTATCATTTTGCACAATCTTAAACTTCAAAACCAAACCAATGTGGGTTTAGAACGATCATTATGAGAAAGAAGAGTAATTCATAAAAATGGGCTTGCCATGATATGAGAAGAATGGAGGCAGAGCAAGGAAAATTAAAGACTTTTTGGCAAGGTACTCCTGGAAAACCAGTTATTAGTGTCATAACCTACTTTCATTAAAAAGAAACCAACTAGCCCTTTTATTAAAAATTAAGATTCATGTGGATTTGCTTCTGTGGAGGTTTTTATCACATATCATGATATCTAACATGGAAATGAGTTAACAGACTCCTAAAATAGGATATTAGTTTTTCAACTATTTCAACAGTTGTCTTGCACCTGACTAGTAATGTGGAGACAGAGAATTTTTGTACCTTTTAAAAGCATTCTGAACAGCATCTACAAAGATAGAAAAAAATCTTAAAGTCACCAAGAAGCTTACTTTGTGTAATCTTAGTAAACTCATCCAGAAAGTTCTTCTAATGAATGCCTTTTAGCTGAATTATCTGCAGGAAGACCTTTACTTAGCAGAGAGAAAATCACTAGACCTAAGAGAGGAGGCAGAAGGCAAGCTTAGAAAATGGCATTTTAAATGTGCATTTAGAAATTTCCTCACATGTTTTAAGTTAGGCACCTGAAGTGCACCTCTACCTGGAAAAATCATAATAGAAATTAATTTGTGAACAATTCTCAGTGTCAATCAAAAAAATGTAGTCTGAAAGGAGCCTCTAACTACTACTCAGAGTGGAGACAATTCCAAAATTAGAGATGTTTGTTCATGACCTTACTCAGCTTAGTTTTGAAAATCTCTAAGGACGGAGATTCTAATCTCTGTGAGAAACTTTTTGCATTGCTTAATGAAAGTGACTTTCTTCCCTTGCTTGTCACTGTTGGCTGCTGCTTGCTCTATTGCTCTGCACCCTGGAGATGAGTTTGCCTCTGCTTTCACTGTAATTTCCCACCAGAACTTGGAAGGCTGCACTGAGATTCCCCTTCCTGCCCCTGCATCTCCTTACAAGTTACCTGATGACCTCATGTTCACAGCTCAACCACAAAAGTGGAGAACCTCTGCCACTGCCAGGGTACTCTGCTGACACAGAGCACAACAGGCACTGGAGGAGGTAATTTAGCACTCCGAAACGATTCCAGGTTCCAGCAGACTTGAATTTCAAGAACTGACCTGAATTAATAGCAATGGCATAAATTTAAAATCTTCTAGGATTTAGCTGGAAAAGAAAATTCTTTTCTTGCAGCTATTCCACAGAATTTGCCTATCCAGAGTTCTTCTCATGTGGTCACAGGGAATATCTCTGTTATTTCTTGTGGAATTAAAAGTTAAGGATTCAAAGGGTGCTTCTCACATCATCAAGTCAAATCCTCTTTCAGGGTTATAATCCCAGAAACACATTTAGCAGAGTTTCTTGTAAAATCTAGCTCAGGCTTATGTTTCTGGTGCTTGCACTAAGAAGTGGTTCTACTACACTGATGGTTAGAAAAACTATTCTAATTCTCAGACTAGATATATTCAGCTCAAGTTTATAACCATTCTTAACTGTGCCAGTGTTGCTTTTTAAATGTAATAGCTCTTTATCCTCCCCAGTAATAACAGTCCTTGTGTATTTATAGATATATCCCTTCTTAGCCTTTCATTTCCTGGTTTCAAAAACTGAAAATCAGAGTGCAGCAGAGAATCTTTTCTAAAATGTTGTAGAATTGTATTAACCCATCTTGTGGCTCCATCTGTTTAATGGTTCCCCTAGTGTCTCTCACCACCTGCACTGCTTCCTTTTACCTCACTCATTAAACACCTGACCTCACTGCTTGTTCTTTTGCAATGCTGAGAGGTTTGATTTTCCCTCACATACATTCTAAAAAGGCTGTGACTATTGGACCACTAACACAGCAGTTTTATTTCACCCTCCTATTCTCTTGGAAACTTCAAGTTACTTAAGTTTTGGGTGGGTTTCCTCCCCCCTGCCCTTGTCAGTTGCAAATAAAATAGATCTATGTGATTGATGAACAATAGAACAAAAGTGAGATGATCAAATGTGTTTCTATTATTCCTGTGATGTAGGTGATAATTGTGAATCTTCCTGTCAGAGCTGTCATGAATTAGTTGAGTGAAATTCTCAGGAACAATTCTTGTACTGGAATTTGAGATGGAGAAGCAATTTCTTCCCCATAAAGTTATTGATCCCGATTTTAAAAGCAGTTTTTAATTTTTTAAACACTGTGAACCATTTCTCTTAGAAGAAAAACCTGAAGGGGTGGATATGAAAATCAAGTCACAGCATCAGTAGAATAGATTTCCCACTATGGTGCAAAATCTATGGAATGGTTGTACAGAGATGTTCAGCATGGGTTATAGAAAATTAATGATGTCTCCACAGCATGGATGGATGAAGAAATCCCACCATCAAAAGCTATGAGATGAGGAGAATGTCAGGAAAGGACTAAGTTAGATATCCCTTACTAATTATTCAGTATTAATCTTTCAAACTAGTTGAAAAACTGTTCTGCACGCAAAACTGTGAAGAATGATCAGTTTCTAGGAAAACAGTTTGCATTCAGATACTGAAATCCTGTAGATCCTGCTACTTTCTGCCTTTTTTTTTTTTTGCAATGCTGAAAGGATATGTATATTTTCCATTCCACATAACAATCTATATAACAAAGAAAAAATTATGTATAATGAGGGTGAAGATAGCAGCAAGTTTGATGGGAGAACACATTCATTACTGTACAAATGAATTTTATGAATGTTTTCGAGTGACTTATCTGCTTCTTAATTTCAGTATTTCTACTGGTATCAATAATAGGCATATAAAGCAAGTTTCACTTTAAATGGTGGCAAAGTTGTGTCTTAATATTAATAGACATCTGATCAAGTACTAGTATTAAATGTAAAGGATTAGTTTTTTTAAATGTGGCTTGTAGTTTTTAAAACATTAATATTATGGAAGTAATTTTTCTGTATTTTTATGAATTTTGGATGTTCACTGTTTTAAAATTTGATTTTATTTATTTCTGCTAAGCATTAGCAGGTAATTCAAGGACACATTAATTCATCTCATCCCACAATGTGTAGTTGTGCCTGTTGGCAAGAGAAAAAATTGTTGTAGATGATTTTTTTAACATGCAAATCCTATGACTCCTCTGAAATTTATTTGTAAATGAACATTTTTCATTCAGACAAAATGGAGTTTTATTAACAAATCTTCTCATTCTCCCATAAAAACAAGGCTACATGTTTGCATAAAAAGTATCTAAACCCCAGATATGCACACCTCTCAGGCTGATGAGAGATTAAAAGCAGAAGTAACTACCCTTAAGGATTATGGTTTTTAACATAAGGAAAACACATGTAATTTATGTATGATACCTGAGACATGGAGATTTACTATTCTGAAGCCCATGCTATGCACCCCTGCTTTTGTGATCATTTTGACATGAACATTAGGAGAGGCAAGACTAAGATTTTGCCTTTTGTGCAAGCTACAACAAAAACCCTACCCAAGCTCATGCTCTTCTACCGCAGGCTGGCTTGTTTGTCTCCAAAGCTAGGCACCAAAACACAACCCTGCTAAGCTTTATACTTCAGAGGTAACAGACATCTTTCCTTTGCCCCATCAAGTTTTCACTGTAAGTTTCCTTCCTGCTATTGAATCACAGCTGCTTGTAGCAACAAAACATGTGGACTGCTCAACAGCTCACTAACACAAACTAATGGACAGTGGTTTGTCTGAAACACAGTAAATGCAACCAACTAAAACCACCAGAGTAGACTTTCTACTTTGAAAAGTAGACTTTCAATTGAGCTAACAAGAAGTATAACTTTCTTTTCCCAGATATTTGATTTAATCTCAACTGGTACATCTTACACAAACAATAATCCAGCTGACACTGATTCTTGCCCTAAAGTGGTGAAAATGAAAGGTGTGAACCTAAATCCATAACTGCTCAGGTTCTTCCTTTGCATTTTCATTGTACTGCTTTAGCTACACTTCTATCACTACATTTTTATTTCTCATTGTGAATATAAACACACGGCTCCTCCCCTCAAAAAGGGAGTTTTAAGATCAAAAATTATATACACAGCTATTACCACTGTAAAAATACAACCTTTACTTTTGAAACACAGATTTCTTTCTTTAAAGAAATAAGCTTTGCAACATTTCTGCTCTATATGCTAATGTCCTACAGAAATGCAACGTGTCCTCCAGCTTAATATGCTCACCATCGGGCTGCAGAGACATTATGGTTTGCCTTGTTTTCCCTTTCTCTGCTCTTGTGAATTTTGAAATCTCCTCTTTTCTCAGGAAAGCAGTATTTTAAGAGAAGCCAGTCTCTTAGCTGCAGGGCACTCTTTCACCTGACATGAGTTGTGGGTTTAGCCACCCTCTGGTTGGCACAGGTCTTTTCCTCTGCAGGTAATCATCCAGTCCATTATGTCATGGTGTAAGGAGGCAGGCAGCCACCTTCATACAGATTTCAAAGAAAACATATTGGCTCTGTTCTTCAAAAAGAATGGTTCATGGTTACAGGTTTAGCATAAAACTGTAGGTCCCAAAAAGATAGAGGTACATCCTGACAGTTCTGGATCAAGCAACCCAGCTTCAGAGAGATGGGATTTCAAAACAGAACCTTTCCTCCTCTTGGTATTCAGTACAGGGTCCATTCTTGCAGAATAGCTCCTTTCTGAAATGCCTGATGTTCCTGGGCCCTGAGATGCATCCTAAGACTGAACAGTGAGAAACTATAAAAGGTGGGTTTACTTTTTTAAATTTCCCTTTAGCTTACAGAAACAATTTTACTTGTAGAAGGGCTTGGGATAACCTCTGTGTGATGAGCATAGTTATAGAGCACTAAGGGTGATGGAGATGAAAAACTCTTTTGTGTTTATTAGGATGACTACATTAGTTGCAAATGCAATTAATACTGGATTACTCAGCTTATACTCTTAGACCAGTTTTGTGTTGCTTGACATTATATTATCCCTGAAATTTTCATCTTATCTGAGGAGTCGTAAGTAGAATTTTTCTTCAGTTCCAGACTTAAGACTGATTCCAAAAAATCTAAATTAATCTTCGTATTAGCACATATTTATAATAAAGTTAGTTTTAATTATATGATTTCAAAAATACTTAATTTTATCTTAGTACATTATTGTTCTTTCTTTCCTGCACTTCAGTCACAGACTTAAATTTCCCATATTATCAGCCAATTTCAATTTCACACCCTTTACAGAATATAGAGCAGAAGTCCTTGGGAGAAAATACCTAGGACAGAATATATCAGATACTTCAGGTTCAAATGGCAACTAATATCCAGATAGTTTAAGTAATATATTTTTTTAAGATCTCTTTTATAAAGGAAGGACATAATTCACTGATCTTCATAATACGTCTGGAGAAAAGGACATTGCAATTCATCACAGGCTGTCAAAAGCAGAAAATATATTTTAGACAGTAAAACATCTGTACTTATGTCTAAAGGAGGACAGATAATAAAGGCTTTTCACAGAAGTTGTTTATAGAGATTGTGTTAGCTAAATTTTCAGGTCTGACCAAAATTAGTCCTGCACTTTCTGCTGGACACAGTATTTTGTACTGTCTACTGTGATTTTTCTACAGGTACTCTGTATGTTTGTGGTGGATGCTAGCCCATAAAATACAGTGCTGGTCACTGGCACGAAGAGAAGCAGTCCAGGGTCTCCTGAGTCAACAGTGGGAGACCATGGCTCAGGTTAGCATTCTTTATTCTTTTTCTTAGGAGTATATGTTCTGAATAGCTAAAGCCAAGAAATTTCAGGGTAAAATGTGTAGATCATAGAAAGATAGCCTTACATATTGAAGCTGATAATGGTAATCTATTTTCTAGGTTGTTTGTTAGTTATCACTAAGTTGTTTAGGTGATCTAAATTATGCAGCTTTTGGGGTAGGAGCGATCTTGGGGGGTTGTTTTCTGACCATAAATAACATAAACATTTTGTATTTGTGGCTCACAGCAGTCTAAGTGGCTTGCAACTCAAAATATTAAATTAATTTTTCAGCTTTCTGTGTCCAGCCAACTGAGAAAGTTATGCTCTGGAGCTCTTCAGTTCCTGTCTAGTCTGAAAACACTACATAGAGGGAAGAAGATATTAATTCCACTCCAGAAAACCCCTGGTCTGGCTGTTTCCTTTTTCCTGCCAATAGTATCTATATTAAAAAAAAAAAAAAAAAAAAANACAATAACAATAACTTATATACATTCAGCAAATATCCTGAAATAAAATATTCTGGGTGTGTGCATATAAATATGTCTCTTAAGTAGAGGATATAATTCTGCTACTGTTATATAATTTATGTATTAATAATGGTAATGCAAAGATGGAAGAAAGGGAAAGCATATTGGAAGAAACTCTAATATATGCATGTAGCTTTGCTTGGCAGACTTACAAAGGGTTGTACTGACTTTGCAATAGTTATATGCATAAGCTCTTCAGGGACCTTGGTCCTGAATTGCTCCACACCAACTGCTCCACTGCTCCACATTGTAATAAATATTATTACAGACATGAACAGCCACACTGGAGCTCTCTACAAGAAAAGTCAAATAAGGATACACAAGTTATTTCTCAACTTTCTTGAAATTTACTTGCAATTTCTAGGAGCAGCAAAGGTAGACTAGGTATTCATTATCACAGGGAAGTATAGAGCAACTGATCATAAAAGATCAAATGATCTAATAGAAAAATACACTTTGTAGTAGCTTTATTCATGTTTTCTTTTTCTAGAACTAAAGAGCAGCTGTTCCAATTAATGAGATTTTTCCCCCTTTTATTGTTACAGCTTTTGAATTTTTCTGAAAACAGAGAGATGCGTATTATATGAAGTGTAATCAATAGTTAAACTGATGTTAGAAAACAATGCAAATATTTCAGTTTTGTGAGTAAAATAATGGTGATTATATGGCCAAAAATGCCATGAATTCCATTGCTACCCAATTAAACCAATATCATTATGTACTTTTTTTATATGCTGTGTGACCTTGAGTCTGAAAAAGGAGACATCCCTCTTTCCCCATCTTTCAAATGAGTAAATACTGGTCTCCTATACCTTACAGGAAGTTTTCCAGGAGTTTAACTTCCAAACTGAGGAAAAAGTTATGAAATAAAAAATTTGGTCTACTTCAAGGAAACTGCTTCTGTATATAGACAGAAAACAGATGAGAAGAGTTATGGATTCTGAAGATAAAAGGATCATTAGATGTTAGCCTGGCTTTCTGCATTCCACAGGTTTTTTGTTTTCTTGTTTATAAATATTTTTTCTCAGTGTATTTTTGTTGTTGTTTTTGAAAAAAATGTTCTTTTTCTTCACTGATTGTTTTGATATTTATTTGTTCATTTGCTCTCATGAAAGTATCTATCATTTTTTCTTTGAATTTATACCAGGTTTAGCTTACTTGAGACCTGCAGTAATGTGATGCTAAAGAGGTTACTTTATCCTCTTAATGATAATTGCCTTTTTAATAGAGAATTTCAGATAAAGACAGAACTAAAAAAAAATTAGTGCCATATTTTTTCCTGCATTATGACAAAACTATTTTCTAGCAGAGACTTCCAATCTCTGAAAAATTCTGTTAGAAATATTACAATTTGATTCTTGTTTTATTAAAAATTTCTTCCCAAGATCTGTGAATTGACTAGGTTTTTTTCATTAAATGTGCAGAATTTTTAGCTGTGATATTATCTTGTCTCATATAAAAAAGCCAGTACATTGTGTCTACACAATTGCCTTTATTAAACTGTTTTTCTGTCTCTTCAGAGATTTAGGTTTCTTTGTAAAAAAATATGATCTTAATTGACATTAATCTCACCCTTCGCCTTTAATTCTTTATTAAATGAATCCTCTACCAGATCTTCTGTTTATTTTGTCTGTGACAAATTTCACTTGACTGACCAATAGGATCATCCCGTTACCCTTTGATAAACAAAGCATTGTTTCAATCTTGGCCTTTACACACTTAAAAACCAATCCAAACCAAACCAAACCAAACCCAAACCAGAAAAAAACAAACCAAAACAGAACAAAACAAAACGATAAAGAAACAAAAACGAAACAAAAAACCAGCTGAACAGCCATGTGGATTTAGTAATTTTTTAAGTTTATGAGTATTAATGCAGTTTAGTATACTCCCTAATTGCCAATCACAGAAAGGCTTTAGGAGGTACTCCTTCTGCTTCAGCTTAAATTTCATTAGTATTTTCAAGGAAAAGTAACCAGAGTTGTTTATTCATTTTTTAATCACCAATTCATTAACAAATAATAAGTTGACAAGTCAGTGAAAGCCTTTTACAACAGCCCTGGAACTGCCTGTTTGTTTCATATTCTTGGCAATACAGGGAGTATAATCCCAGTTGTTTGGAGCATGAAAAGGTTTGATCTTTTCAATCTCCCTCATTAGGAGTCTGAGAGTTGTGAGCATGGAGTGGTGACATTTATAATTCTGTGTACCTGGCTATTGATTATTCTTGTATTTATGAGTTCATACAGGAACAGATGTTAGTTGACTTTTTTTGTTTAATCTTACAGACGTGCTGAAAATGTCCTTAGAGATTTGAGTGAATATGGAGAGGCATGTTATTATCAAAAACTGAAACCACGTGGAAACAATACAAGAAGATTTTTACTCTCAGAGAACTGTAGAAGAATATGGGGCAATTTTGGATCAATCTGAGCTCATCACAACAAGAATTTTGGGCAACAAGAATTTTGGGGAATTTGTTTCTATTGTGCAAAGCCAAGGGCTTACCTCACTTGGCATTTAATTGCAGATCTAGCTCATCTAGCTCATGAAATAAAAGGCAAAAAAAAATTATCTCTATTTTTCACACAAATATATTGCTATTTTTTTTACATACACACTGAGAAAGACATCAATTCTCCATCTAGACTGTGAGCTCCTATATGGCCTTCAGTATGCTTCACAGAGCCTTCCATCAGAATGCCAACTCATAAACTCCACAAATCTTCTGAAGGGATTTGAAATTTTTAATAAACTGTTATTCTAAACATTGCATTTTTATATGCCACTGGTTACTTTTGTAGTTACTGAGTATTCATGGGCTGTTTGGAAGAACACATATAGTTATACAAATATTTATAACTATGTAAATTTTGTTAAGCAAGATTGTTGATTTTTCATCAAGAAAATAATCAAGAAAATTAAATGCTTTTTGCTGAGTTTTGAGTTTTACTAGTTGTTTAAGGTACAGTCAAGGGTTGAGTGGGATTTAAGATGGGGGCTGTGATGGCTCAGCTGCAAAAGATCATTAAGCTCTTTACCCTTTGGTGGTCGCCTCTGTGTGTATATTAGCTAATTGCAAGCCCTAATCATGAAATTCCAGGAGTCTGTGTTGTTTAACCGGCATTGTTGGAGGAAGAGGCATGTGGTTTCTGAAGCCAGGATGGAAAGAGTTATGTTTTTCTCCTGAACATGTTTGAAGACAAAGGAAAGTAGAGGTCTCAAACAGTACAGACATTATCTTGTAACAGGTTTCTGGGTGGATGCTCATGCAAGTATTATCATTTAAGTGTACATTTCTGGGCACTCTGATGCTTCAAAGCCATCCCTGTTTATCACATTTTGGAGCAACATGGGCTTCATGTCTGCTTGGTGGTTGCATTGAGTTTTCAGGAAATGCTTTCAACATTGTTCCCCAACACAGATAATAAACTTATGTACATGTTCTCAGAATCTTTCAGTTCTTGATGTTTGCAGAGCCATTCATTCACACATGATTTGTAGCTGCATGAAGCTGTGAGACAGTGACAGGTCTGTATAAAGTAACACAGGCTTTCACCACAGATTGCTTGACGTGAGAGAGCAAAATTAGCAGGAAGGAGCACACACACAACATATCCCACAATTTAGTGACCAAGTTCTAGATGCACTCCATCTTAACATCAAGACAATTCCCAGACAAGCAGATCTACAAGGCAGGTGAGTTTGCAAAGAAAAACTCTCAGGATTCCAGGATTTTTGAAGTAGTTGAGGGAAGAAAAGAATGCTCCATCTTGCTGCTTGCATGCTTACCACTTGCTACTTGTATGTTTACTCTGCTCCAAATGACTTCATATTCCTAGCTTTTGCTAGTTTAAATATATATATATATAAAAATCACATTCTCTGCATAAGGTCTCTTGACCTGAATATTCAGACTACTGTCTCCTTTTTTGGGTTACAACATTGTGTAAGCTAAGATACAAGCACAGCCTTCTGGCATGGTGATACTAATAACTGTGTGTCTTACTTACTAAAAAATAAAAGCAACACAACATTTAAAAATAATTATATTAAATATCAGTTGGTAAACTCTTAAGGAGCTTGTGGGTAAAGCAAAGAAGCATTTCACTGCAGCATATCTCTGCCTTCTTACAAAATAGAACTGATGGACTGAAAAGCAGTATTTTGGAGATGTGACTGACTCTTCTACTCTATAATGCTAAAGATTTCACTCTGTGAAATCTCTGCAGCTCTGGGTTTGAAGGCAACATAGTTGTACTTCTTAAGGGAAACGTACATTTCCCTATTACACATTGTAGCATTCATACTTCCCTTTATTTGGAAAGAAAGCTGTTCAAGAGAAAAGCCTTTTTTTGTTTCTTCCTTAAAGGAGAAATGAGGTTTATAAGCCTGATTTTTCTGTATCTGGTGCCTTACTCTGTCCTTTCATTAGTCAGGCAATTTCACAGGCAATTAATTTTATTAGTCCACAGGTTTTTAGACCCAAGCATAGAGCAACTTCAACCATAATTTTTACTTAAATATTAAAATTGACAAGTTTGCCAGAACATGGCCACAACCAAGAGGACCAAATCTAGCAATAATTAAAACTATTTCTGTCCATTACATTTGAGTGAAAGGCAAAACTCTACTGGTATGCAGGACTTAGAAATACAGCAATCAACTAAGGGCATTTTTTCTGATCTGCTTGCAATACAGCAAGGAGTTTCTTATTAATAAGAAAGCAAGACCCAGCACCTGTATCTGTTTTGATCTGTGGAGGATTTCCAGGACTTCTTCCTCCTCTGTGTTCTCCATGAAGATAACATGTTTGTAACAGTAACAATCACTTATTTTGCCAGGTACAAAGCTAATTTTCATTGCACGGGTGGATATTCTTGTGTTAAACCCAGCCTGTTCCTGGGCAAGCAACCTCAGTAATGCTGGCATGTAGTCAGCCTTCTGGAAATAATGTTTTGAGCCCTGGCTGATGTTAAACTAAGTAAGGTGGACAGACAAACCATCTTACTTGAAGTTATTGTCTTAGATATGCCTGCATTACCCAGAGATTTAAACAATATGAAGTTTGGACTAGGAAAATGTCAATGCCTTATGATGGAACAGAAGCAGTTTTCTCTGAATTAGAAAAAAGGAAAAGGAAGAAAAGGGGAAATTAGTTTCACTTTAATTAGATGGAGAAAGTCCATTTATCCACCTTTATTTCAGGAAATACCCATGCAGTACTAGAAAGGAGGAAGCAAAATAAAGGAGTCTTCCTGACAGTCTGATACAAAGCCTTAAGAAAAGTGGGATGGATCACAAAGATTGTTTGTGAAGTGTGAAGCCGTTCTTCACCACTGGTACAAAGGTATCATAAGAAATAACATGACAAATTCAGGTCTTTGTTATGTTGCATAGAATTTGATCAACTCCTACATGAGTCAGAGGCAGAAATTAGAAGCCAGTGATGTGTGTGTGCTTCCTGACTGCTCCAAAATAAATGTCTATCACTTAATGCTCTCAGACTACATTTGCTTTTACCTGGATCCCTGGCTTCAAAGTTTTCCTGTTAACTCTGCGTCATACCTTATATACCAACAGAATAAATCGTCAGTTTTCCACTCATTTTGATATTCATGCCATCAGCCTACTAAAAAAGAAATCTGTAAATAGTAATATTGATTTAATTAATCACACTGAAAATAATATCTCCTTCAGTCCTATGAAAAACAAAACTGTTGTGGAAATGAGTGCTACATTTCTGTAGGACAGTGAAAGCTGGTCTGACCCAGAGCTCTGCAGATTTTGAATGCAAAATTTGCTTCAGGGCTATAGAAATATGTTTTATTAGATCCATACTGGAATTGAGAGGGGTGTGTAAGTGAGAGTTTTATCTTTCTTTTTTCATCTTGGTGGTTTGTATTTGTAAATACTGGGAGTAACATTAATTGCTAGTAAGAGGCTGACATTATTTACAATAGCTGTGCTGAAGATATTGGACTTTGTCTGCTGGGCACCAGGCAGAATATGACCTTCAGAAGCTTTCCATTCAGCAAGGATCCTTTTATTTCTGTCATACACTTCTGTGTATTTCACCACACAACATCCAGGAGGATATATCTTTTCAATAGCTGTCAGCACTTTCTGAGCACTTGCTTCTTATTCTTTCAAAAGTTGCAAGGCAGAGGAAGAAAAATAAAGCAAGCAAATTTATAGGTTTATTTTCCCCCCAAATTACATCTCTTTACCCCATATCAGGGCACTGTTAATTTTCTAACATATTTTGGAAAGCTCAGGATTATGCATTAAAGATCCCATTTTGTATTTCACAGTTTAATCACATAAGGTATTCTGTTTCTGTTCTAAGTAGCCTAACAGACCATGGCAAATTTGATGCTAGAAAAGTGACAACTTCTTTAAAGATTTAGGTTCTTATTTCTTTGGGGCACAAAATACTCTTCAGTGTTTGTGCTCATGCTCCCTGTCTGTATTCACAGAGCAGTTCCAGGCAGGGGGAGATGTAGGGAGCAGAAGAAACCTGAGCCAAGGTAGGGAGCTGAAGTGGATTTTGCCAGAAACCTGTTTTAAAAAACCTGTGCTTTGAATGTTCAACATGTTATGGCTATTAGTACATCTACTGCAGTGTACTAAAGAGGTTTGGCTTGAAAACATCATTGTATGTAGACACATCACCTGATAGAAAGAAGACCTTAATGCCTCACTGTCCATGTGCCTGCTAAGATTAATATTCAGCTGATACAGTTTTTTCCCATTGTGAATAATGAAGCACATGAAAAACTGTCTTTTGCAGGTACCTGTTGAAGTATTCTTGCTTCATTACTTCCAAAGTATTATCAGCTACAATCAAATTCAGATAGTTTTCTTGAGATAGAAAGATCCAGAAGAGACATTTATAATACAAAATGCTTTATGATATACCAATGGAGTATTTTTATTAAATGTTTTAAATTTTCTTGCTCCGTGACTTCACCTGCCTATTATTTATTTAGGATTAAAATGCTATAAGTAGGTTTAAGTGGTTATAACATAGGTCCCTGAAGTTTGCCAATCTATCTGGGGTTCTACAACACATATCCACAAGTTTTTGCATACGTAGGGCAATTTACAACTGTATAGGCAAATACTGTAATTTTAAGGGTGCTGTGGATAGGTTTTGCTGTGCATCCCTGAGAGTCACAATTATCCACTGTCTGTGCTCTCACTTGCAGTTTTGCTAGAACTCACCTGCACGCTCAGAAGCAAAGTTTTGCTTAAATTCTGAAGAAGTAAATTATTATAATTAAATTATATTACTAACTTTTTTTCTCATTCTTTTATTGGGTTGTACCTTATTACTTCTGTTTATGGCATAAAGAATTTTTAAAGACTAGAAAACTTATATTCTCCTCCTACTCTACCGCTGCTTCAACAGCAGGTATTAGCCATCATAATGTAACTTCAATACATCAGGATTTAATTTAAATATAAGTAGTCAAAAGAAACCTAGCAATGATGTGATGACCCATAGTAATAAAAAAGATAATTAGAATTATCATTTTTCTAGTATGAGAAGAGTTGGGAATATGTCTAGGCATTTCCATTATTTTTATCTTAATTTTCACTTTGAATTCAGACAAACTCAGCTATTAATGTTTCTGTAGAAACTAAAGGCCTGTCCTACCTAACCTGTCATGTTGGATGCCTTTATTGGGTACAGTCATATTCTGTATTCCTATCACTGAGCACTGGATAATGAAGTGTAAGCACAGATTAGAAATGCCCTTTGTCAACAGTCTAAAAACTATTTTTTTAACAAGTCCTTGGTAGCAGTACAGGTTTTAATTGGTGCAACTTCCTACTGTTTCTCTGAATTATTTTCCACCTCTGTGTGACGCTAACATTTGTATTTGTGCTGTTATGGCATGAATTGGATTGAAGACCTGTTCCAGATCCAAAGTAAATATGAACATTCATCATTTAGCTTGTGTATAATTGAATATTAAACCACACTCTCACATAAGTCATAAATTGGGACAAGCAAAACATGTTATGATACAGGCATAAATTCCAGTAAGACATAAACACATTCATATCCTTTGCCTCCCAAATATCCTCCACATCATCCTGTTGTAGGTGCCTGAAAGCATGATGAAAGTTCAGGCTCACACATCTCATGCAGCAGGACTAATGTCCTGGCTGGGAGAAGCAGATATTCCCTATTATTTTCCCTCAGGATTTGATTTTTGATAATTTAAACTTCTGAATGAAGGGTTAGTCCTGACTCTTTCCAGGGCCTGGTTCATTTCCAGCTGAGCACATTATCTGGGTAGAAAATTTAAGGGCTAAGTCTTGGCAACAGCTCAGTCTTAATAGTTTGGATTTCAGTGCCTTAAGGAAAGGATGTGGCTTCAAAAACAGCTCTGGAAATAAGCAAATTTCCTTCTGAGAATAGTGCACAAGATTTGCTGGGACCAAGTTCTTGAATTCTCTCATATTTGCAGCATTTGGCTTTAATCAGCTGGTTGAAGACTTGATCCAAAGACATCAAGACTTGTGGTTCCAGGGCCATAATGATTTAAATCCTTATTATGAACAAGAGCACAATCTGCCTTTTGTTAAATTCTTTGTAATGAAGATGGGCAAGTTGGTGGCAAGCAGGCAGTTCCTGTTTATAAGCCACCCTGTGAGACTGCCCTTCTGCTGCTGTTTGGTGGCTCAGAAGAGCACAGAACAAAGGTGGGTGTCCTCAGGCACCCCCCAGGTCTTCTTTGGAGCATCTTTGAAGCTATTCACATTCCCAGCACATCAGGAACAACTACTTCCTCACAGTATGTCTCCTAAATCTAAACAGAACACATGGTTCTGCCAGTACCCACACCAAAGTAGGGTCCCTGGAGGATGGAAAGTCCCTGGATTTCACCACACCTGCCTCATGAAATTATTTGGAACAAAACTATAGAAGTAGGATAAGCTAATAAAGATATTCTGGGGAAGGTCCTGTACTCTTAGCATGCTCATGCTGGTTGGAAGGTAGGGGCCAAGGTACAGCTGTCCCTAGCTATGCAAAAAGGCACAGATGTCTCGTCAGAAAAATCTTATTGTGATTTTTCTGACATCAATGTCATGAAACCTTAAGATATTATTGCATGTAATTAATAGCAAACTTAGATACTAAGATTACCATTCAGCTTCCTGAAGTGCCATGAGTGTTACTCAAGGGAATATTTCCAATGGAGTAGAACCAATGGTGAAATCTATCAACAATAAAAACTTAACTACTTTCCATTCAACAGGAAAACTTACCTACTAGTCCAGGATCATGTTATATGTCTACTTTAAGCACAAAGAAGATTTTTTTTCCCATAAGCATGTTTTTTTTTTTTTTCCCTCTAATCTGCTGCTGGAATCTTTGCAGTGTATTTTTATTTAATTCATACATAACATTAATTTTTTGAATTTGTTTCAAGCTTGCTGTCAAAATATTCTTTTAAATTGCTTTTCGTCATTAAACTTCTTACATTAAAACATTGCAAAGACTGCACAATAATATTTTTCTGGTTTTATGGAACTTTCCTATGCAATTATCTATTTCCTTAATAAATGAGGTTTTTGTTCCATGGCATATTTGTATCTCAGCCAGGTCTCACTGCTCCCATTGTTCTTCAAACTAAGGATGCTTACAATGAAGAATAAAAATCCCTTTGCCCTTCCCACAAAGAAAAAGCCAAACAATGCTGGGACACAGCTCACCTACTTCATCCAAAAGAGATATTACATGACTAGAGGACTAAAAATTTAGGGTGAGTACATCAGAGAGCAGTCATGATTTTAAATCAAGCAACCTCACATTAGTATTCCTTATGTCCTACCACAGCATCCCTGCAGCCCTGGCACCAGAAAAGGGCCCTAAGGGATTCCCCACATCCCAGGAGGTCACTGTCCACTCAACCTGCCTATTTCCTCACAGACCTGCTGTGCTGTAGGCCTACTCCAAAGGCTCCTATGGCATCAGAGCTAAGTTAAACACTGGTTTCAGGCAGCCCCTTATTTTTGCCATTTCCACTGAGGTTTAGGACCAAGGAATGGGATCTGGCTTGCTGTCACTTATTTAACTGTATACAGCACAGGCCTGACACTTCTGGTAAATTTTAAGTACACAAGGTGTTCTTCTGAGTTGAAACCAAACAAACCTCTCCAAATTCTTTTTCTTAAAGTTTGCTCTCTACTCATACCAATGCTAGTAGTACTTTCCAGTTTTACTGTAAAGCTGTCTTAGGAGAGCAAATGACTGACCAGAGGGGAAGAGGAAAGCAAATCACTTAGAAGATAGAGATCAGATCTTAAGATTTTCTCCCTCACACTGCCAAATGCAGTGATAAGTAATCATTTGCTATTTATGCAACAAAATAAGAAAAAAAAAGCTTCCAAAGTAGAATGGATTTGGTTTGTAAGATGTAATAGGCCTATATATTTTGTTGATCAGCATATTCCTGTTATGCCAGCCAGCTGAAATAAGCTGCACAATAATGTTAAGACAGAATTTAGATGCAATTAGTCAATTAGCTTTAAACATAACTGGCTTAACTGAAAAAACAAACAACTACAACATATGTAGACACCCTGAGACTGTAGGAATCTTAGCAAAATGCTTCCATTGGCATGAAATATTAAAAATTAAATTATCCCTTCTTACTGTGTTTATTACAAATATCCTATATAGAACTATCCATATATACTACTGGACTGGTCTGTATTTATATCTATATATATCAAAATCACCCATATTAGTATATTAATATCTCTATCTATATATCTATATATCTATATATCTATATAATCCAATCTGTATCTATCTATATCATCTACATCTATCTCTCATAGTTTTATAGTATAGAGAAATGCTATATATTTTTATTAGAATTTCCTTGTTATTAGTTTTGGCACACTTTGGCATACTGTATAAATAGGATACATACAAGAACTCACTACATGAACAGCATGATCAGAAGATGGACAACACAATAAACTTGAGGTTTCTCTAGTAGGAAAGATTAGAGTGACTTCTGAATGGCTGAAACACCGGTGTACATTCATAGGATGGTTGACTCAAGTGACTGGGAGCAAAAAGTATTGAAGTGCACTCTGACTGTAGCAGCACAACGTGGAAACTAAAATAAATGTTGAAAGCTTTCCCTTTTCAAATATCTTTTCTTTTTCTAATTGTCATTGCACTTTCGATAAAGCTAAAAGGGAACTATAATTACTGGAAATACCAATTTGAATTAATGTTAACTATGAATGAATGGCACAAAGACCTTTTATTTCCTCTTTTGTAGGTCACAAAATGAAGAGGAGACTATGGCATTTAAACTGAGTTAAAATAGTAGTGCTAATTTTAACCTTGATAGATGGAATGATGATCCCTCTATAAGGAAACCACAGCATTGTCCTAATTCTAGTTTCCCCATGGGCCTGGGTATCTCAGCAAACAGTCAAGTGGAAGAGTGGCTGCAGGGGGATGTGTGGGGTCAGCACCACAGGAGTAAGTCAGGGAGGGTGAGCTACCACCACCCACGGCAAGGCATGAGCCACAAAAATGTGTAACATAGTTGAGACCAGGCTGTCCTAACAGGGAACTACACAACACCCCCACTTGGGATCCCTTAGATCATATATGAATGGAATTGTGCTTGTTTGAATAGCAACCTTGGGAAATCATTTGTCTTGGTAACTGTGTTTGTATAAAGGCTCCTTTCACACTGTAACTTACACTTGCATAGAAAGTATAAGTTAGAAACATCTCCAGAAAGACACCTAAGGTGGAAATAACCAAATATTTTGAAGGATCCCACAGGGTTTGCAGGCTTTCTGTATGCATTAACAGTCATAGGAACATGAAATAGCAAGCACCTTCAGCATTTCAAATACGATTTTCTTGCCACTGCATGAAAAAACCCACACAAACTCATCTAGAGACTTTGTCATCTGAAAGAAATCAACTGATTGTCAAGAGACCAATGACTCAGATATCTCCTTAATATTGCTAGATGACCTGTCAAGGTTTACTGAAATTCCAATTACCAGAAGTCATTCAGGCACTCTCTAGTAATAATTATATCCTCTGCTACCCAGTAGAAGGTACTGAGAAGGAAATTGGAGGGAAAACGTAAATCTACATTATAGTCTAACGATTTAAAATTTAGTAAACAATCCAAGGAAAAAAATTACTATTTCTAGGTGTTTGCTCATGAGTGTTATGAATAAAGATAAATATTAAGTATCTTCACTGATGAACAAGAAATAAAAACACAGCTGAAAAACATATTGTGTGTCTTAATAACCATGTGGGTTAAGGTATTTCTCATTACCATGGTTTGAGAAGATATAGGATTTTGCTTCCTCCTAAGTCATTATGGCCTCATTCCAACATTTTAATGTTTAAATGAATCTTTATCTTTCTGTTCAAGAGATCCAGCTAGTTAATGGTTGAACAGCAATTATAATAAATGTGTAGAATGAAGTAGATGATGATCATCATAATTTAAAATAATTCCATAAATGCTTTAATACCATTGAGTAATATTGTAGCTTTAGAATGTGTTTTGGTGAAGCTTGCACTTCCACAGTCACCCTGGCCTCAAAACAAGAAGCTCATTAGTAAAATTGCTTAAGTATTTTATCTGGCAGTTCAAATGTGCAATCTACGAGTGGTCATCATTGACTCATTACGGTAATAAATATGATAGGATAAATCTGATGAGACTGGGAAATTTATGGGATCAATATGTGTGGATAAAAAGGCACGGGATGAGTCCAAATTAATTAGTTGCTATGGGTCTGTGGAAAGAAGGAAGATCCTGGATGGCAAGTGTTTCAACAGTCAGCATCCGGCACCAACATCCATTTGGAGAGCTACAGATCTTTTCAGATGGCAAATCAAAACTTCAGCAGTAATCTCGTGGCTGTGTTATCATGGGGATAGTGGATTCAAGACAGGTAAACTTATTAGGTAATGTGACCAACCTAAGATAGTGTGTCCTAGTACACCTTCTGCTATATAGAACACTCCCACCTGCAGTCACCAATGAGAACAGTTTCTGACCTGTTCCCTCATCCAGACCACGAAGAAACATGAATCACTGGGGGCCAGAGCTTGAACCCTTGGCCAGGTTCTGTTCAGTCTGCAAGGTACTGCATCCTGTCTAATTCCTCACAAGTGCATCTGTGCTGACACAAGTTGTTTCAGCTCATGCTTGGGGAATTTACATCAACAATTCTGGGTGGCATTTACATTTCCACAATGTCACCTAGATAGGTTATAAGAAATATATAAGATATCACTGATATATACAAATATCAGAATGTCTTTTAGAGGTTCTTAAACACAAGGCATGTTTATTCTGTGCTGTTTATGAACTCAGTGTCAAATAGCTCATACCAAAATTTCCCTGATATGCTATTTCTTTTATCAGGTTTTCCCAGTTTAGGAAAAACATAACTAGTAAAGTGCAAAGTTTAAAATTGGGTACCCATTAATAACTTCTTGAGTATGAGAAATGGAAGTACTCAGTAAGTGCCCCTGCTGTTGCACAGTGAGGCACTGCAAGGCAGACAGCACATCAGCTACTCAGGATCATGTGGGTCACCAACTCCTGTGATGGCATTTCCTGATCCTCAGATATTTCAAGGTGCTAGAGCTGCTTCTGGCTTCTACCTTGCCAGTCAAAAGAAAACTCAGGCCCCTCTGTATTCTGCTGTTATTATTGCACAGAGACTAGATTTTTGTCCCCTTCTCTATTTGTCGCTCTTCTTTATGTGGCAAGAAAGATTTTTTGCTTTCATTATCACCAGGACCTGTGACATTTTTGCCCATCCCAGTCTCTTTAGAAAGCTGTATCATATTTCAGTAATAAGTAAGAACATGTATCAGTTTTCTTTTATATCAGCAAGTACTTAGTGGAACTTTTATTAAGTGGCAAGACTTATACATTTTTGACAGACAAGAGAAAAAAGAAAACTTGGAACACAGAAATACAGTGATTTTCAGTACTAGTTTGGGTAATCACAATCAGCTTTCCCACACTATAGGAAAGGCAGGTTTGGTTTGTTTTTTCAACTGATTGGCATATTGTGCTGAGACTCTGTGCAGACAGAGCTGCCTGCATAATCTTCTCTAAGAGAATACAACACCAAACTTCAGAAGAATTTTGAATCAGTAAATCTAGAGATTTTTCACCAGTCACTCTACAATAACTAACTCCTTAAGCAGACAAAACAAAGCAACCAGGGTTAAATAGATGAAAATGACAGGATTTGTTGTAGAGAAAATTCCCTTCCTTCAGAGCCACTGGTAGTTCAGAAAAATATGTGCAGCTCCCTGTGGACCCCTTAAGATCTCTCCTTTCCGTCTTGGCTGGCACTTGACAATGCAATTGCTCCGTGTCTTCCTGGGAACTCTTCCTGGCCTGTGACCAAATGTCTGAGCAGTGGCTCAGGGGATCTCTTGCTCTCTGCCTGCCCTACCCAGCAGCCAGAGAAAACACTGAGAGCAAACGTGATCTTTTCCCCACCACAAATGCAATCCTTTGGCTTTGTATCACTTTGTATTTGCCAGAGGCCCCAGAAAATGTATTAAAAAAAAATCTCACCCAGGTTTGTATCCAATCTGTAAATCATGTAATTGCATCAGAAAACAAGCAAGAATTAAATTCCTTGGCAAGTTTTCTTTCTTGGTTAAATCTCTCTTAGCTACAAGGATAAGTGTTTATTACTTAGCTAATATTGCTTACTTAGTTAATATTGACCTCCTTCAAAAGCATGAAATTTATTTATGTCAGTGCCCAAGGACTAAAGTCTAGTTCTCCATTTGAATAAATGGTTTTAGCAAGTACAGTGGTAGATAAATCATTGTACATAGTGGTGCTTCTGGGCATCATTTTATGCTACAGCATGAACAATTTCTGGTACTGATTTTGTTGATTCTGAGTTTGAACAGTACACAGCTTTCTCCCCCAGGTGTCTTTTCCTTCTCATTTTACATTCTCTCTCATGTCCAAACTGCAGAGCCACTATCTGTCCCTATAAACATCAGACTGGATAAAGAAAATTCCCTGGCTTGCCAGATTTAATTACTTTGTCAAAGGCAAATTCTGGATCTTTCTGAATGTTCTGTCTCAAATCCTGTAATAATGTGTTCTCTTAGTCAGAAACTCATCTCAAATATTCTTTTGATACTCTCTCAGTATCAATCAGAATACCTCTGAAAAGTTTGTTTGGTTTTGTTTTTTATTTTTTTTCCTGAAGTAGAAAAATAATTGTAACACTTGACTCATAGAGTTTTGTCAAAGTTCTCTATTCACATAACAGCTCAATGGCCTTTTATATGCCCATATAATTATGCCCATTTATAAGGGGAGTTTTAGACTGATGACTGGAATCAAAGTTATCAGATTTCTATACTATAGGAAAATTGGTTCATGAAAATTGCCTTTTAACATCTTAGTCTGCTGTTATGTAACAATTTCTTGTTAAATAAGATGAATCAAGTTATAAAGAGCCCTTTTGTTGGCCAAAAGTTATGGTCAATTTTAACTCCCTTAATTTATGATTGCCTCTTGGTTAAAGATTTCTGGGTACAAGGTTCAGAATTCATTAAAGAAGTTATAACTGCTGACCTTGATCTACCCTTGCCTCTGGTCGTTCTCACATTTGCTTCCCTGCCCAGGGGCAAGGATACTAATGTTGAAAATGTATTAAAATATGCTTTGACAAGATTCTTGATAATTAGCCAGATTTTTTCAAGATCAATAACAATCACACTGGGATGAACTCGAAGTGCTTGACCTATGAATGATAAAAATTCCAACAACCAAAACTGACAGGTTATTAAGGTGTCATCCCAGGATCCCAGAATGTTTTTCCTAAATGCTAGTTTATCCTGCCCAAAACTTGAACCCATAAGTTTCATGTCTCCGACTGTATCCTGTGGCACCATATAATAGCTTCTGGGATTAGCTCATATTTTGTTCAAATGTTGTTTTGTTTGGTTTTCTGGTTTGTTTTGATGTCTCCTTCAATTTGTGGAAGCCTGACACATGAAATGAATAAAGGCAAGCTAGAGAGGAAATGCATGAATCTGGAAGCTCTGTCTATGCTTTCTGTCCTTTGTTTCACATAGTATACTTTCACATGTTTTTCCTACCTGAAAAGCATGGTTCTTTAAGCAAAAATGTAATAATTATGTTTTGAGCTTGTTTTCTCCTTTGTGTTTCACTGTAAACAGCAGCTTTGCTCTGGTGTTTCAGCTCTCCACTTCAGACACCAGTACTTGAAGAACTGTAACATTCCACCCAGAAAAGTCAAACCTGAAAATGTATCTTTGCTTGGAGGGAACATCCAGAATAGGATTGTTCTCAACTAACATAAAACATCTAAAGATGTCTAGATCTCTGCAATTGCTTTAAGCTCCCTGCCTCATCAACAGAAAAAAACAACATTCATGTCCAACCAGTGACTCATCCTATCTATTTTAGGCATCTTTGCAAGACTACGGAGATGCTTATTTTTCTTACTTAAGAGATATGTTAGATAAAAGTCTATCAAGGCCATCAGGAGTTTAAATTTTAACTGGCACAAATTAGATTACATTAAGATAAAATTGTATGAAATTCAATCTGATTATTAAAGGTATTTTTTGGATAACCCTGGAATGAAAGATCACTTGATCTGGTAAGAATAGGACATTCAAAAACTTGCAGTGTTAAGATTGCCTTCTGATTTTTAACTCCATACTTGATGCACTTTTTTTAGTATGACACTTGTAACACTTCCAACACTTTACCCTAATTGTGTCACAGAAAATGATAATTCCTATGAAAAAAAATGATCCTTTAAAAATACCTTTGAAAAATGTATTTATGTTTTTCTTTAAACTGGAAGTGTTTTGTTGAATTAGCAAGCACACACTGCAAATACTTCCTGATTCATCTTTATGGAGTATTGTTCTTTGATGAGCACCATCTTCCTCAACTTCTGTTCTGAAATATGAGGACATAGATAAGAAAAATAGAAGTTCAAGGGCCTGATTAAAAAAGAAAAAAAAAGGCTATCTATTCAGCTGCTCCCACGGGCTGCATGTCAGGAGAAGAGCAGAACCCAGGGGTAAGGGGTTGGGTGCTGGGAAGAGCTTAGTCCAGTCTGACTCAGTCTGAGCTGCATGAGTTCATGAATCTGCAAGTTTATAAGAGAGGAAGAAAAAACCCCACATTACAAAACAAAACATAAGCACACCATATCCCACCTGTCTCTAGTGACCCAAAGAGACGTGTGCAATGTCAGACAGTCAAAGAAGTGATGGAATGGCACCGGCTGACATTAAGGGAAAAGGAACAGAGAGCAGGAGAGCAGACAGAGATTTGTTCTGAATTTTTTTTGTCTTTTTAGCAGGAAGACATAGTTCTCTCCATTTCAAAAGTGACATTATTTTCTAGTACAAATACACTAGAAAATTCTTACTTTCTTCGAGACGGAAAACTCAAAACTCTTTCTTGAAGAAGCTGAAAACCATTGCTGGTTTCAAAGTGTCCAGTTAAAGGGAAAAATACAGTTCAATATGTTAGGGACTTACCATAAAGAGTAAAGCATTCTTTTAAATCCTCAGCTACAGTCACATGAATTTAATTTGCTTGTAGTAACAAGATGCCTGGTCCTCATAGGCCCTTATATAAACAACTGCTTTATAAGTGGTAGCTCAAGGTATTTTTAACATATCAGTTGGATGGATCAGTGCATTTGTTTCTTTTCTGGGAAGAAAATTACTGAATGTTCCTGAATATTGTCATGGTATGAATAAAACAAGCAATAGGCTTTTCTTTAAAAGGTTCTACATAGTATCCCAATCAAATACTTAATGTATATTTTTCCAGTTCTGAAATCCTTACCAAGGGATAGTCTTCTTCCTTGTTCTGTGTTTTTTTACAAAGACCTAGGTTTGAGGAAAATACAGTGAAGTCTACTTAAATTACACATTACTTTGATCTCAGATAACCCTAAAGCTGGTATGCACACAGTTTGCATACATAAAAATGAACTCTCTTTGGTGTATCGAAGATAGCAGTAATTTTTACTTCAGGTTATTTGCTTTGTGCTTTATTATTAAGCCTGTTCTGAGCTAGACTTCAGTTTGTGTTAATTGCTCTCTTTCTTCCAATTTTATTTTAACTTTTTATATTGAAGCGATTCGGCAGAATAAGGTAGAAGTAAAAAAAAACACTCTCCTTTTCTTGCAATGTTCTGCAAAGAGATAATAAGCAGAAACTGTCTGTGACCATATTTCATGAAGGCTGGAAGACACCTTGGAAAAGGTTGGCTCTGCCAAAAAAATCGCAGGTGAAGTTTTCAGTTGAAAACTGCTGAAAAAAAATATCCTGACACTCCAAATTACCTATATAGAAAAACCCAAACAAATGAACAGTGGCATTTTGGTTTAGCTAAGGAAGAAGAATTTACACTGAAGAATAAAGTTGCTGACTTTCCAACTGTATTTTCAGTGACCAATTATAAAATAACAGAAAAAAAGATGAAAAAATGGATGGAGAAGGTCACCTATTTTGCCTTCAGGTTACATCAACTATACCTAACCAGTCCTGACAGATGTTTCTCTAACTTGTCCTTAAAATCCTCCAGTGACAGAAAGGCTACAGGCTTCCAAAACAATCATACAAACCAATTTATTATGATAGATAACTAAACAGTTTAATCAGAGATTACTTTTAATGCTCTAAAGGAAAACATGTATATAGTTTTGAAACTGCCTGAATATCATCCAGGCTGGCTTGAGAGAATAACAAGGAGATGTGTAATTGCAGTTCACTCACGGTCAAGGCCAGGACTCAAGGAAGTTTGCTTGAAAAGATGATGGATCAATTGCTGAATGCAACTGCAATACAGGATCACAAATTACTGGCAAAGATGCAGCATTAAATCCATGCAGCACCTGGTAAATACACATGCACATGGAGCCTCACCAAATGCCAGGTACCCTAGTTCTCATTTATTGAGTGGGAGGAGACAAAGAGAAGACATGGAACAGAGCCCAGTAATGTAGAACAGCTGATTAAAAACTCTCACCACTGTTTACTTAATAATATTTTCATGTATACACACAGAACAGATAAGATAGTGCAATATATTATAATCTTGATTTTGCTAAGGATTTTGAGGAATATTTAGAAGGCTTCTTTTTCCTTGGTGGTTTTTGTTTCTATTTTTATTTTAACAGGGTCAGCCCACTGATAACCACATGGGAGTCTTACACTGAGAGTCAGATGAAGACAAATCTGGAACTTTCATAAAAATTCAAAAAACAACCAAAGGATTAGGTGATATCCAAACTTCTCTCAAATGGGTAATAGGTTGCCTATTGAATAACTCTACTGTAAAATCAATACTGATATTTTTAAGTTCCTCCAGCTCTCCCAGAAAACTATCTGACCTGTGCATTGACTTGCATTGTACACAAGAAGATCTCAGTCTCTTGTATCATATATTTTTCATCTGTTGTGACTGAGGATTCATGACAGATCACACCCCTTAGAAATTGTTGGCTAAGGGAAAATGTTGGCTCAAGGGTAGAAAGAGCATAAGGTTGAAAAGAGACCAGCAATAATTGTTCCTTCAGATGTGTTAGGAGAAAATATTGATGTGGACATATTAACACAAAATGGTCTATTTACACTGACTGTACACTGCACAGGGACCATAATTCTACAAAAGAAGAGTAAAAGATTTTACAGATTATCTGCAAGACAAGATAGAAAATGCTGGAGTAATTTGGGAGGAAGATTATTAAACAAAGGTAAAAATGAAACTAAATGACATATGGGTATTTTCTGTGAATAGAAGAGTAGTTTAGTTGTCAATAAGACAATTAACCAAGGGAAGTTCAGGTTGCAAATTACAAAAGAGCAGGATGAGTTAGGTAGCACTGTAAAATGACCTCTTGGCAGACAGGGGCTGGGGGAACCCTGTCTCCAGATGAATTTTTAAAGACCCTGTTAAAATAAAACTGTGAGAGGGCTGCTTGAGGAATAGCTGATCTTGTCTTGAAGCAGGAGACCAGATCAAGACACATGCAGAGTAGATTTTCAAGGGTTCAAAAACATTTGATTGCTCTAGTATATGTGACACAACACAGATTTTGTCAGTAAAGACAAATGAAATACAAGAAGAGAGTTTCCTCCATTGCTTTCATAGTCTGGAGCTGACAGGCTCTTGCATTACTGCTTGGTTACATATCCATTATTGCTTTGCAAACTTGTTTGCAGGTTTGTCCCAAATGCAGAATCACAGTGAAACTCTGTCAGTCCTAGCCAAGCAGCAGAGAATGAAATCAGGAACAAGGCATTGCAGACAAAGCAGAGACTGAAAAACGGAGAGTAATCTCTCTGAGTGTAGTCTGTTACAAAGACTGGATAGTTGTGTTAAACACACAGTGAAATCCTTCTGAAAAATGTTGTTTTGTGAAACACAGGAGATAAACTTTGTGAAATGTATGAGAGATTTTTCTTAGTCTGGACATAAACAGATAAACTGTTTCTTGTTTTGGACATAACCTGGATGAGCCACTATGTGTCTGTGGAAGTCCGAGTCAGTGGGACTGAGAGTGTTCATTCAATTTGGTGTGTCCACTGGAGTCCCTTTGCCTCTTCACAAGGACAAGGACAAGCTAAGCTTCCCCGCAAGGGAGTTCCTGTTTTATTTCATAAAATTCTCAGAGGGGCAGTTAAGCAAATGAATATATTAAGCCATCTACAGCTCAAGTACCTTGCACAAGCAGGCAGGCTGGTGGAGCAGGCCAGTGTTGATATAGGCACCACACACTGAACACCCTAAACACTTTGAAATGCAACTGACTAATCCTCCATGAGAACCTGCAGGAATGATCACAGATTATTGATAGAGGAATCATTTATTTTTGTAAAATTCATGGTAATACAGGGTCTTATTTTAAGCTTGCTACTTCTAAGATTTGAGTGCTAGGTGACTTTGCTTGTATATGATATGCTATTAGTGGCTTACTGAAAATATTTCTGGAAATGGGGAGAGGGTCAGGCATGCAGATTCTCTCCTTGGAGGGCATAATAGTCCCACTGTAGCTACCAGAGAACATGGGAGGCACAAATGGACAGTAATTCTCAAAGTCCTCTGAAGTGACTGCAGGATCAACAAAATTGCTGCTGTTACGACACCTATATCCTGATGGATACACTGAGCAGTCTCAAAAAAAAAGAAGATTGTATATCTGGTCATGTCTTAGAGAATTTTCTCTACAGCAGACTGCTGCAGCTGCCAGGGGACTGGTGTTCTCTGCATGGCACTTTGGGGAAGTTAAAACACATCAGTTTTCACTCCCACAAAGTTTGGACAACCACAGAGCGGGAGAACACAGTGCATCATGACCTTGTAAAATTGAAGGTAATCAGTAATCTGTATGCTTCTCTTAGTCTATGAACATATCTGTGCTACCATGTGTTTAAGCAGCATGAATCTTTCCTTACATCTGTGCATTTAATTTCAATTAATTAGAAAAAGTGTTAATCCTAGCTGGATTATGCATGGATTAGATACATAGTACAACCTCTAGTAAGAAGGTTGTTTTTCAATGCCATGTTTCACCACCTAATGACTGAATATTCCCTGTGTATTGTGTGTGTCACCAGGAAAAGGTCATACTTGCAAGGTCAAAGCACACAGTAAGATTTAAGAGTAATTAAGAATTATTTAATTTTAGAAATATAAAAAAAAAAGCACTGTATTTTGATTTTTTTCCTCTAATAAGAGCAATAATTAATTCCAAGACAAAACAAAACCCAACCAGTTCCCAGAAATGCTACTAAATGCTTAATGAATGTACTTGAAAAATATAATAAACTAAGGAATAAGTGCCCAATGAGCAAAAAAGTAATGTTTCCCTACCTGCATAACTATTCCAGGAGAATTTTGCTGCTTAATGATCTTAGCCTATTTCTATTTCTAGTTTTGCAAGTACTGCTTTTTGGGAGTCTCACAGCATTTGATACTTTACAGTGGTGTGTGCTGTCCCAGATGTGTCGTTCTACATGCTAAAATATATTTGCAGTGTTGCAGGTTTTGTTCTGCTGACTCTTAGTACAATATCAAAGGCAGGTGCATACAGGATTTGGATTAAAAATTGTTAACTACTCCATAGCCTTTTTAACAATTTTTTTTTTTTAATATACAAACAATTCAAATACTTCATATACTGCAGGGGTGAAAAATGCAAAGGCTCAACATTGGAGCTGTTTTAGTAAAATTCCAGGGAGTCACTTGTTCAAACATATTTTACTATTTTGTTAATCTTAGAGATGAACCAGATGCTCAGGAAAAGACTATTTGGGTGGCAGATTTGAGGGCTGGATTGTATTGTGAAAGCTGCCACATGTTCTCTGGAGCTTTTTTATTAATGCCCATCGCTGCAGCGGATGGGGAGGATACATGACTTGTAAATTCTTAGAGGAAAATGGAAGTAATTACCAAGCCAGACCTAGTCCTCAATACTGTTACTATTTTAGCTCATCTTTCTTGAGCCAGATCATCTGATATGTAAAAAAATGTGGGTTTAGCCTGAATCTCTCTAAGCACTCACACTAAAATTGTTCCTGTTTCTGAGCACTTGCGGATAAGAACTACTAGTTGTTAAATTATTAATTTTTGTTCTGCTTTAAGCAAAAAACCCTAAGTGTGGCCAAATCATAGTTATAGGAATGTCTTCAGAAAAGCTTAAGATCAGCTGAGCTGCTCATGATTTCACCACAGTTTGTATGATTTTTAGAAAAGTATTTGGCAATACCAAAACATAAAGACAGAGAATGGGTTTTTGTTGTAGGTATTTATACATCATTCTTCTAAAAATGTCCCTGGTCATTAAAAATCTCATCTCTGTAATAATGAGAACAAATTGAAGAAATCTTTACGTTATATCAACCTTTGCAGTAACTTTCCTTGTCCCTCCTTTCCATTCCTCCCCGACACATGTTTGGCTCCGATTCATCCTAATTCTCTTATATGATAAATTCCTAAAGCCTCTCGAAGCTGTTGGCCGGGAGAGATGTAATAAAAACAACAGGAAGGAGAGGGCATTAGTACTTATAATAACACTGACACCAAATGACTTCCACCAGAGCTGTAAACATGTTCCCAAGGAGGAGTCCACCAGGCTGCCTCCCCCTGCCCACAGTTTAGCTCCACAGTGGGACCCAGAGAGCAAGCAGGGGGGAACAAACACAAATCCAGTAAACAGAGCACAAACAGGGAAGAACACCATTACCACATTAGCCTACCTCTGTGCTGATCTAGCTAGCAAGCAAGGTTTGTGGGCACATATTCATCCCACCTTCATGTGAAATTCCTCCTGTAATCTCTCCTGTACTGATGAGCCCCAGAGTTTCCAGGTTCTGCTGTGTTTTCTTTGAGACCTGTGTGTGCCTGGAGGCAGCAGGTCCCTGGTGCTGGCTCACAGCACCCACCCTGCTGCACTCTGCAGTTCCAGGCTGCCTTGCCCAGCATGGCAGGGGACCAGTGTGCGCTGAAAAACACAGCAAAAACAGGTTCACATGAAGGGATATGCACAAACACTAGTAATTATCTTGCCTGAGTAGGTTCAAAGGTAAATTACATTCCAAGAAGTGAAAAAAATTTGCAGTCCCTGAACAAAAAACACCAAAACCACAAGCTGAAAAACCTCAAACACATCCAACTAAACAAACAAACAAACAAACACCAGAAAAACATGACCAGAAGATCTTTGGAAATAGATCCTGGAAAGACTTAGAAATAGACATGCATGAAATGTGATATAAATAAAATAGGGTGTAATTAAAGCATAAAACCACATTTTTTTCAGTGCTTGTCAGTTTTGGAACATTTTCCAAAACTGCATCCTGCATTTAGTACCTGGTAAAGAGTCGTATACAAAATACTATCTGTATCACTAAAACCATCAAATCATTAAAAGCAAATTGTATTTTTAGATTGTACTAGAACAGGAGCTTTGGGTTTCTTATGCATATTCCTAAACAGAAGTAGACATTTCAACAGATAGGACAATCCTAATATGAATGTAACCCTTATATTATCAAGACTGCTTTGTACATGATTTTATTGTAGTTTAGCTGACAGACAAGGACATGAACAAAAGAAAAAATATCCCACACATGGAAGAAAATGTATCTTCTTTAATTTCTGTCAGAGTGATAGATTGCAGTGTCCTATATATGTTGTATGTAAAGAATACACACAAGAAAAGTGCAAAGCTTGCAAAAGACTAGTTTATGTTCAGTAAAAACCAATCGTGTGTAGAAAAACACAGAAGAAAAAATGGCAAAGGCCATAAAAATCATTGTGGAAGCACAGTTTCCCCACTTCCTAGTCTTTTTTCTCTTCTCTTAGAAGAAGAGTAAGTTAACTACAAATAAAAATGTACAATATCTATACCACAATTCTTCATTAATCCAGGTAAGGAAAGAACTTCTCAGATAGTTTTCAGGCATTTTACTTCTGATGCTGAAATTATGTTTTAACTTCACTTAGACCCTACTTTGGGTTAAATTTTATCTTGAGCCTCTTGCTGGGTAAGACAGAAATACAATTTTTACTGAGATACCATATTCAATTAATAATTAAAATTCTGGTGAATAGTTTGAAACAAAGATAGCGGTGTTTTCTTGACTATGAATTTTCCTGAAAACTACTAATCCTATGTGTTTTTTTAGGACTGTATGTGAACCATCACAACACGTTCAGAGAGGGAATTGAAAAGTTAGGTGTCTTCTTCCTCTGGAAAAAATCATCCAAATTGCATTCTTTCTTTTAATCTGACTCTAAAGAACTGTAACTTGATTTTATAAATGTTGAATCCACTGTTAAGAGTTTATTGTGATAAACCATTGGGAAAGTGTATGTGTTCATTCCATGCTGCTATCTGGGCATCCAGGTAGGCAGCAGCCATTGCTCTCCCCAAGTCACTCATTTCATTGTAGGTTGTGGGATTGGTCAAGCATGAGGTTCCATTTGTGATTTCTTGTTAATTACTCCTGAAAACTTATTCTACATGTACCTGGCAGTCATTTTCAGGATTAGCTGCTCCATCACCATCCCTAGGTATCAGGGTGAGGCTGGGGCACCTGAAGTTCCCAGGATGCTCCTCCTTGCCCTTTTCATGGTAGGAGTAACATTTGCTAGTTCTCCTTTCACTATTCAATTAAACTTGTTGTCATTAATTGTAAATGGTTTAATGACATGATAAATTACTGTATAGGAAAAATTGGATGATGACTTTTTTTAATATTCCCAGGACGTGTCTCAATTAGAATTATTTGGATGCTGTCCATCTTAAGGTACACAATTCTCACTCAATCATTTAAAAAAAAAAAAAAA
>VXBR01008903.1:622474-646751 GCA_013400215.1 Cisticola juncidis
AAAAAAAAAAAAAAAAGTTATATTCCTAAGATTGTATCTGAAGAATAAATATGTATAGCTCTTTGACTCCATGTGTGAACTTCCTCAGTCAACTTTAAAACTGTGTTTTGACCTGCAGTGGTCCTTTCAATTCAAGTGGGCTGAAAGCAGGCACCAATTGTCAGAAAGTTAAAGCTGTGTTAGATGGCTTGATGAAATCAGTTCTACTCGTAGTAAATCAATAAAATTCTGGAAAGAGACACAAGGAAAAATCAAGGAAATTCAAAAGTAACTTCATAAAAAGAGAGAAAATGTCACTTTTTAACTATTTTTTTTTCTAGGAACACCTGCTGTCTAACTTTGCAGTTCTTTTTTTGTTTCTCTGGTGTGATGATGGGAGACTATACATGTGCAATGAGGAAACAGATTTCAACAAAGATTTGCACAACCTTATACGTACATATTAAAAAGTGCAAATTACAATTTTCTATGGGTGCCTAATGAGCAGAAATTTCTACAGAACTGAATTTCTTTTGTAGAAAAGATGTTTTTATAAAACATCAGGAAGAACTGAATAAAATGAGTCATAAATATTATCAGTAGGAATGTTGTGTTTATATATCACAACATATTCTTTACTGAACAAATTGCTGTGTCATGATGGTGGAAAAAACTTGAAGAAAAATAGCTTCAGGTATGTGAGAGAGGAAAGCTGATATATGTTTATGCAGGAATGATAAGACAAAAATCGAGGCTGCAGAAAATAGATGGGAATTAAAACATGTTATTTAAGAATCAACATCATAAAGCATCATGTAAGTGATAATTTTTTCTCAAGACTTGGAAAATGCTCCTGGGAGATAAATAGCTACTGCTCACATGCATAAGGGAGCATGCACTCTTTCATTTTCAAAATTACCTGTCCCTAAAGAATTTAGAGCTTTATTAGCAACACACCACCCCAGGTTTTGCTCCCCAAAAACTTTGGGAAGTGGAGACTAATGAACTGAGCACTGCAAACTCATGAGATAGCCATACACTTGCTAGTCACACAGTGAAAATAAAGAACCCACCAGTCAAGGACAGAAATTAAAGGTGCCTTCTTTCTTCTCCCCTGCAGTTTGCTTTATTTTGATGACTAGTTAAATGAGAGCTATTGAAAGAAGTACTTTCATCCAGAGGCACTCAGCAAAATAACAACTGAAGAGAAACAAATTCTGTACCTGAATTTGAAATAGATATATCTTACAGAAAATGTTGGGGTTTAAAGTTTCAGGGGTCTCAAATGCAAACAATGCAACAACATACAGCAACCAAACTTTAACACTACAAATTTGGAGTTATTAAAACCCTCTAAGGAAAGCCTGTTCATGCAGCACACACAGCACCTGACCAAACAACACAAAGGGGTGATGGAGAAGTCCAGCAAATCATAAACGATCAGGAAATTGCCAAGGATTAGTCCTAAAATGATTAAAAATAAACAAGACAACAAAACAAACAGTGAGGATGCACCTTATTCATCACTGAAGTCTGTAAATTGTCATGAATAAAAAGTGACCAAAAGTGGTTGGCTCAGGTATGTGACAATCAAACACAGACTTTGGGCCTTAATCAGAGTATTGTCTTACATTGCCAAGGAGGGTAAAATATTTGAATGCCTGATGAAGTAATTCTTTTCCATTTTATGGTTAATTAAAGCACCCTAAACAGAAAAAATACCTTTTTTTTTTTTGACAACTGTCATTTTAAATTTAGGATTTCCAGCATCATTTATAACAAAAAAGTATTCTTGACACAGAAAATGGGACCTGAAAAGTGTAAACTAAAAAACACCTCAGTATTTAAGAGTCTGGCATCCACAAAGAGGCTATAGCACACACAGATGACAATGGTTGATTGGAGATCATACAAAAAACACCCCCACATGGATAAAATGTAATCAACTGGCAATGATTTAAGCAGAAGAAAGAGAATGTGTTAATTTTGTTAATTTATGTGTTAATAAAGTTAATTTTGACTTCTGAGCTGTGACTGAAGAAGATCCCCTAGGTGCCTAGGGGATTACAGGAGGTGCACAGGTGCTACACAGAATTGGATGGTATTTCCAGCAGCCCTGCTATTAAACCATGAGCCCATCAGCTATGAAGAAGATGCCCAGTATACGCTGCTCTTTCACCCACACTATGAAAGAAGGAATTCCTGGATGGAAAAATCCATATCTAATATAAACTGTGACTAATCAGCTGGGCTGTGTCTAATTCAGTCTAAAGGCCTGGAAGGTCTGCAATGTGGCTGCACACTTGGGACATGTGAAGATTCTATTGCACTGAAATTTTAATCCAGGCTGTGTTTAATTCCCCCTGCTTGGAAGATGTCTTGTCCAGCAGGCTGTGAGAAAAACACATCGGAGCACTTCTACCTGGAAGTGTAAAAAAAAAGTCTCCCTATGCAATATTCTGGTGAAAGAGGTACTCAGGGCATCTGTGTCACATCTCTGCCTCGTTTAAGTGGGTATTTGAGGTTCAGTCCTTTAAATCCCAGATGATTATTTATTAATTTATCTGGCTCCCAGCGAGAAATGAAGGCCTGGATTTATTTAGGCACCAGATGAGGTTCTTGGCCCTGAATCCCCAGTTGAGGAAATGCTTCTCTCTGGCCTAGAAAAAGGCACATGGCTCAGCATCGCTTCCTCCAAGGACAGCTTTGGCTCTCTGGGCTCCCACTTCTCCTTGAAATTTTGCTTCCGAGCAAAATTTGCCTTCCCCTGCTTAGTCACAAGTCTTTTTGTGGGCACCTAACTTGTCACATGTTGTACCAGGGAGCCCTGTCAAGGTGAATACTGTGAAGGACAGCCTAAAAACTAGATAGTGTGCAGTGTGTCCTAGAATGCTTGCCTCTTTCTCAGCTAATGAGCAGCATTTTTCAAGGGACACTGCCAAAATATGCCATTTAAAGTGATTTACATTGCTAATGAAATAAATGCCAATGAATATCTCATTTTCTCAGCCTATCCAAGGCATGGTTTCCAAGTGTCTATAAGGATAACCCATATTTAAAAAGTGTATTTGAAATATTTCTAATAGGAACATAAAATCTGAATGTGACTGCTTCACTTCCTGTAAATAACCTTTCATTTCCTAGACTTCCATTTATTTGGGATTTTAAATTTAACTTCTAGACTTCCAGGGGGAAGGTCATTCCCAACCAACCAGAATCTCCTAAGTGGGCAACTACTTGGAGATGAGAAAAGCCTGGAGTTGTAGCTGTGTAACAATCATATGTGATAGAAATCAAACATTTGTTTCAAACACTGTAATTCTAACTGACATACAGAATGTTAATGACTGAGGAAGGAACAAAGGAAATGAAAGCTTCAACAAATCCTCATGCAAAATTAATAGGCAACTTTGAATGAACATTTGAAATTAATACAAAAAATTTTTGCTTGCACCTATAGTTTTGCACCTGTGTATGACAAAGCTTTTCAATCTGTCTTCCTTGTTCAAGGAAGTGGGATTTCAAGGAAATGGGGGTGGGGAAAAGCAAAACATCCTGTCCTGATTCTGGGAATCAGCTTTTTCATTCTCACTCTGACACTCAGAACTTTAAGTGTTATTACTGCCCCCAAAAGAAACCCTGAAATACAATTGCAAACTTCTCACAAACAATTTTTTACCCATACTCTTCTTTGCTGGTTGAAACTATATTACATTAAGGGCAAAGCTTGCACAATCTGCATATGTAGAGATGACTATATATTACCAGACATGCAGAAAGCTTCACAATTTATTTACAGTTGGATGGCACTGAAATTACACGTCAGTTGCCCAAGCATTCTCATCATCATGACAGCTGGAGTAAAGGAATTGCTGGTGCTGTTTAATTGTTTACCACAAGAGGCATTTAATGAAAAGAAATGAAATCCTGTGCTCTTGGCAGTGCATAAAGGTATTACAAGATTCTCTGAGATTTACATTTACCAACATTTTGTTAATTGTTGCTCTACTTCTGACTTAGCTGGTTGCATCTAATTTCATGGTTGAATTCCTAATATAATTTCTGAGCTCTATTAGTAGTGATCTGGTTATTAAGAGACATATGGTGAATTAAAAAACCCAATAGCTTGTTAAAAGGGGACTGGATGTGCAGTCTATTGAAATAAGTGGAAATTTCCCTATGACTGTGGACCAAGCTCAAGGGAAGCAGCACCTCAGCCACCAGGAATGCTGGTAACTCACTACCTTCCCACTGCCTCCCTCCAGCAGTGAACTGAAAGTAGTTCCTTGTCTCTTCCCACTGTTGTCTGCTACTGTTTTGCAATATCACTATTAAAGAAGGCAAATTTATTTGTTGGTTTATTTATAATTTCACCTATTTTAAAACAGTGACATTTTATTTTACAATATTCATTAACAATACATTTTTGCCCAGAAAACTTCTAAGCAGATTAGAAGGGTCTACATATTGCCAACGCTTAGAATATTTTCTTGACCTCTAATCAACTTTTCTCCATATAATCAATATTTATATTCTTTTTCTCATAAAGCACATTGATGTCAAAAGACAGTGATATCAAGGAGTCATTGTTACTGCAGTGAAAAGTGAACCTCTCTTGCAAAAAATGGAGACACATGTAATAAATATACTATACAAACAGTATCTGTCAAAGTCACAGGAATCTTACTTAAGATCCCAGTGTAGACATATATCCTTTAATGTTTTAACTTAAATACATAAATTCACCCCAGCAGAATAAGATCCCACAGCCCTCTTTAAGGTGAGAATCAGATTTTAAGAACATTTCTGGCTAGACTTTCAAAGAATTGTATTTCACCATGAAGAAAGATTTTTGCATTTTTTTTAATGTTTTAAAAACCTTTTTGACTTAGTTTTTCTTCAGTAATTCAGAGTTCAAGATGCTGAGTTTTAGGAAAGGCTGCTAAGTATGCAGAAGGTTTACAGTTCCCAAACTACTTATTAATATGACAGTCATAAACAAAGATGAAATTTGAATCGATATTAATTTCATTATAGCACCAACATATATGCATTTAGATATGAATTACAGAAACAGAGACGCTGGAATACCTGCCTCCAATTCCTTTTTTTTTCCTGGGACTCCCAAAGCTACTGAGACATGCTGATAGCAAAGACCTGGTTGAACTGGCAGAGAGTGTTGTCATGTGAAACTATATGTAACTAAAGTATTAGAAAGTGTTTCTTTGGGTAAAATGATACAGAATCCCAGCATGAACATACAGAAATGGACCAGATGATAGAAACAAACAGGATACTCTGGGCTGTGCTCCTGTGCAGTGCAAACATGAATTTCTGTGTTATTTCCAAACATGGAAAAGAGACACAAAAATGGGATGTCCTGAGTGGACACCAAATGTGAAACAGCACAGCCTCAGTGATGCCTTTTAGCACACTCCTGCTCTATGGGGACACATGGTGCCCCATTTTTCACAGAGGACTCCTTTGACTTCACCAAGGGTGAGATTAAATCAGCAGGAGCTGCTGACACTGCGAATTCAGGCCCTGACCCCACAGCAGTGGCCTGTAGCCGTGCCTGTGCCACAGCAGTGTTGATGGGTCCTACACCATGAGGATGCACTGCTGTGTGTGACAGAGCCCAAGCACAGACTGTAAACAGCCTAAATTGTATCTACAGAGGCAACTCACAGCTTATCTGCCTTTACTGCAGACTTCCATCCACTGAACTTGTGGGAAATGTGCTCTGCTTCTCAAAACTGCCCTCAGGAGCAGCTTCCACCTCAGAGCTGAATTCTGCTAGCAAAATGAGGAGTATGGCACTGCCTGAGGCAGGACAACACACTTAGGAGAAACTGTGGTCTTGAAGCAAACAATTTAGTAAAATGTAAATATTTCTGAGGGGAAAAAAAAATCATGTATTAAGCATTTTTAACCTGAAAATGTCTGGAATGAATGTAAATTAATTTTAGAAGCCCTCTGCCAAGCATAGTCAGTTGGTGTCTCCAAATGTTAGCATATAATCGTGTCTGGAAGCAGCACTGGTGTAACATCAAGGAAACTGAGATGGAATTAGATACCTGGCTTTGAATGCAGTCTGCAGTGTGCCCACAGTCCATGCCCATGTCCACAGAGAAGGTGGTGGGCCAATAGTGCAGAGTTACAGAAGACAGCAATGCAAGGACAAGCAGGAGGAAGGGACTTCACCCACTGCAGACCCATTTCACTGCTCTGCAGAAGGAAGAACCATCAAATCAGGAGAGATGCTGGGGCTGAGCAAGACAGCTTGCAGCAAGGTCTGCTTGCTGTACAACCACTAGGACATCAGCCTGATCTGCCCATGTAACACCCAGGGCAGCCTGGAAAAGCTGATGGGTGATAGTACTGGGGACTCTCTCCTGGGAGGAGCAGAGGCACCCATGTGCTCACTTGAGGTACTCTCTAGACAGATGTGCTGATTATTGGGAGATCATGTCAGGGATGCCACCTGGAGACTACTAAGACTCCTATGGACCCCTTACTACCCCTTACTACTCAGTGCTGTAGTTTCACATGGGTGGCAGTGATACAGCCAGGCAGTCCTAAGTGTACCAAGGATTATAGAGCCCTGGAAGTGGGCTCATCAGTCCTCCTGATCAAAGGGAAGGGGTTTGAAGGGGCCATCCTCCTCATACAAGGGGTGAGGCAGTCCTCCAATGATCTTCCTAGCCCTTTACTGGAACCTCTGCAGTAGTTCCCTGTCTTTCTTGAATTGTGGCTGGACATACTGCTCCAGACGTGACCTCACCAGGGTAAAGCAGAGGGGGCAGGATCACTTCCCCTTACTGGCTAGTCACCCCCTTTGTAATGCATTCCAGGATACCCACTGGCCTTCCTGGCTACAAGGGCACACTAGGATCCCCAGCCTGTACTGGTGCATGGGTTTATTGTTCCCCAGCTGCAGGACCCTGCATTTACCTTTGCTGAACTTCATTAGGCTCCTCTCCACTCACTCTCCAGCCTGTTCAGGTCTCACACAGCCTCCTGGTGCATCAACAACTCTTCCCAGTCCTGGGCCTCCCGCCAGCTTGTCCCTTCATGCAGGTCACTGATCAATAAGCTGAACAAGGCTGGACCCAGTAGTGACCCCTGGGGAACACCACTGACTACAGCAGTGTAGTCCTCCCACTTCACTCCAGCTGCACTCTGCACGGCTGATCACAGCCCTCTGAGCTCTGCCAGTCAATTCTCAACCCAGTTAGGTGCCACAATATAAAAAAAGATGTTAAACTGTTAGAGAGAATCTGAATGAGGGTCACAAGGATGGTGAAGCCTCTGAAGGGGAAGCTGTGCAAGGAGCAGCTGAGGTCACTTGGTCTGTTCATCCTGGAGAAGAGAAGACTGAGGGAAGACCTCACTGCAGTCCACAGCTTCCTCATGGTGGGGGAGGCACTGATTCTTCTCTCTGGTGACCAGTGACAGGACCTGGCTCCCTGAGGTGCTGGTCTGTCTTTCAAGGAACAGTGGGCACCTTGCAGGATCTCAGCTTGTCAGTGTAATCCTATAACTTATTTACTACACAGTGCTTTTAAAATCCATCAAGAAAAATCTATTATGTTTCAGAGAAAGGGCTCATAAAGGTTTGATCACTGCAGCAGCCTGTGCTCCAGTATTAAGGCAGTTACTTGCAATGTGACCAGCTGTTTTTTTAAATGGACACAGCCTACTCTATCTCTGCAGGAATAACATCTCTCATGTCTGCCTCCACCTTGTCATCTGCAAAAACTGAAGGCAGCTCTCGCAGTACTCCCCTTCAGCTCCTCAGAAATGGATGAGCAGAAAAGCTTTTGTGAGTCTCAAGAGATCACAGAAGAGTGTAAACACACAGAGAAGTTATCTAGAGGTAAAAATATTTCACAGCATGTAACTCAAAAGGAATGCTCTGAGTCAGAAAATGGCTGCCACCTGGACATTTTGAAATTAAAAGCTGATGAAAATTTTCAACTTATTGTAAGTTAGGTACAGGCAGAGATGTATTTTCTTTCACAGTTGCAGTACCAGAGCAACATCGGAAAGGGAACACAGATTTAGAATGTCTGCTCGATGAAGCACTCATTAAAGTATTAGCCCAGGTGACCATAAAAGGATATAATTTCTGCCCCACAGCTAGGAGAGGAAGCCTGGAGTACCTTTTCCACGCCAAAACTGCAGACTCACAGAATACCTGAGAGTGCACAGCACCTATAAAAACCAACTTTTCTGTCTCCTTTGCTCAGAGAAGGGTCACGTACAGCAGATTGCTCAAAGATTCCTCCAGTAAAGTTTTGAATACCCCTAAGGGTGCAAAGTCAACACTCCTCTCTGGGCAATCTGACCCAGTGTTTGATCACCATCAAAGAAACAAAAAACATCCTTCATAATTCCAAGTGGAAATGAAATTTGTGCTTATTTCTTCTTGTCCTTTCTCTGGGTACCACTTGGAAGGGTATGACTTCATTGTCTTCATTTCCTTCCATCATCAGGCAGTTACAGATTGGTAAGATTTCCTCTGAGCTTTCCCTTCTCAGTGATAAACACTCTCAGCTCTCTCAGTCTTTCACAATATGCCTGATGCTTAAAGCCAAGCCTCAATCATCTTAGTGACCCTTTGTTAGACTCTGTCTAGTATGCCCACACCTTTATTGTACTGGGAAAATAACTCCAGCTGTGTCTTACCAGTACAGACTAGAGGGATTGGAGACCTTGCACAACCTGCTGCCAACAGTCCTAATGCAGCCCAGGATGGTTTTAGCCTTCTTTGACACAAAGGCCTACTGCTGGCTAGTGTCCATCTCATCATTTACCAGTACCCCTAGATTCTTCTCAGCAAATCTGCTTTCTGTGTCCGGGGTTATTCCTCCCATGGTAGGATTTCACATTTATTTAACTCAGTGGGTTTCCTGTTGACCCATTTATTCTGAATAGTGGCAGAAACAACTGATGGCAGAAACAAGTGTTGTATCAGGTACTCTTTCCAATTTTGTATCAAAAGCTTGCTGAAAACTCTGCCTCATCACCCAGGTCATTAATGATGATAAATGGGCTTTGTCCCTTTATTGGAGGGAAGAGGTAGCTCATGTTCAAAGAGGGGCAAAGTACAAAATTAATATGGGAGAGTGGCAAAAATCTAGCCTTTGACCAGGTCTTCTGATACAGAATCAATCTTTATACACACTCATTAATGCAGCTGGTTTGTGACAACAAACCATCTTTCAATGTAAATTTTCATTTCTGTAGTCCGATGTTCTGTGACTTGACTTAAAACCTTTCTGCTTTTTGACTGTATCCTATCCTACTCAACCCTTTCCTCACATAATCCTTTGGAGGGCCAAATAACAAGTAATTTGCTATATTATCAACAAATCAATAAGGTTTGAGGTCAATTTCTCAAGGTTGAGAAAGCTGGTGCTGAGGCCAAAAGGTTGCAAACTCAAAGGCTGCAAAGATAACTGAGCCCTTCTGCAATCATAACCAAGGTGGGGAATGACAGGGATATTGCTTCAAAATCACAACTGCTCTGAAACAAAATACTAATACAGGCTCAGCCTAAAACATAGACAGAGACAGAATTTGCTCTATCTCCAAGAAGATGCAGTAACAAAATTAATCTGAAATATGCAAGGAAACAAGTATCTTTTTCCTTTACCTCATTTGTCTCTAGGAATAAGAAGTAATTTCTGAGGGGAAGCAAGGTAAGAGCCTAGAGAAACTGACAAATAGAGGCTACATATATATGTGTGTGTGTGCACATATATATGTGTGTAAGTCCAAATGCATAATTTTAATCTCTTCCCAAAGCTCATAAAATTTAGTTTGTGTAAGTCCTTGTTCTTTCTATAATGTTAAGAAACACATATTGCTTTTTTTTGGACTCAGTTTAGAATTCTCTGAATTAATGGAGAGGGAGCTTTGTCAGTTCAGTAAACACCTGATGTGACCCAGCTATTACAACAAAACACAGCATTTGGAGGCCTGGCCTCTGAAAACTTTGCATGAAAAACTGAGGACACAGCCATCAATAGGTATTTAATATCGCCTTGTACATTATTGGTTTTTTCCTTAAAAAAATCAGAGAAAATCTGAAAATAATCAGTCACACTTACAAACTTTAATTGTTTCATTACGTATACAAATGTGTGTATAGAAAGCACTGAAAACTAGGTTTCTATTAAAATCCCCAGTGGTAATAAAGATCAAATTTACCTTATTGAAAAGCAAATAGAAATCAAATTAATGTACTGAATGTCTTTAAAAGCCATTTTTACTTTTCACAAACGTTTCCTTAGACTGTTAAAATGATTTCAATATAAAATGGGATACTTACATACTTATCAGCTGCAGATTTGTTACAGTAAGCAATTAAGGAGTTTTGTGTCATCCATCAAGAATATTGAATTTTCTGTCACTGTAACAATTCACATTTAATAAAATTAGTGCAAAAGTAGCAATTGGTTGAATGTTGAGCCCAAGGGAACGTAAAAATTTGACCTACTTTTTGTATTCCATGACCAGAGTGTCATTAACTAATCAGTTTTAACACTTTGAAGTATTGCAAAATAACCCACTGCAATGATTCTTAGGATGCACAATGTTAGGGACAGGTTGCTGCCCCCAGTGCAAAACTCAGGCAGCAAAGAGAAAAACAAGATGCCTTTTGTCCCTCCACTCATGCTTGCACTGGTTGCAGTGCCACCAGGGAATGTGTGGGTGTCAGTCTGTCAGGCTTTCCTTTTGTTGCATTCAAGGAAGACTGACAGCGACAAACTTTAGCTTTCAAAAAATCATGCATTAGAGCAAAATAATAGTGAAACTCGGCTCCTTGTCTTGTTTACTTTACATCTTAAACATATTTTCAGCTTGGGTAGATTTACTTTGATTTTCTTTTAGTGAAGCACACATGCTGATGTGTTCATTATTCTAGTTTTAGGGCTGCTATGAAAATTATGAAGAGTCATAGTAAATTAATGAGGATTGGTAACATTGTACCATAATAAGATGATGGTAGCTACCACCACGGGGCATTGCTGTTTGCATAAAATTTTTATAAGAACTTCCATTAACTATGTATTTTACATTCTCAGATTGTTTGAATCAAAAAGGAATCCATCAAGATATAAAATCATGGCATAGACAGTTGGCACTAATTCTCTAGGAAGATTCAAGATAGAAAAAGGCTTTGACTCAGAATAAAAGTTTGTTGGCTATTGAAGGGCTTTTTAAGTAATTACATAACTACTCTCTGAGCAACTATTTACTCTCTTGCTGAACTACCCCATTTTACCTTACTCCTTACCTAAAAGTCTTGTGACCTAAAATAGGAACTGTAAAGCCAAGACCTGGAAGTGAAGCAACATATGCCTGGCTGCTGTTGATATTTTTTACATACTGGTTTAAAGCTATGAGGGAGTATTTCATCTGCACTCTCAGTAGACAGCCCAACACCATGGCAGAGGCACACAGCTGACAAGTGACACAACAGAGCATTGGTGTCAAGTGACACAAGCAGCTGAAAGCCAAGGAAACTTTTCTGTATGCTTTGCTCACATGCTTTCCTTTTATGTTGTGAAATCTTAATTTTAAACGCTGATAAATTATTTGGTTAACAAGGGATCTCTGAAAATGGATCTTGGTGTTCAAGAGACCAAACTAATATCAAAGGAAAGAAAATACTGTCTCCTAGTTCTTTACTTCTTTTGCCTTTTGAGCTGATTTTGATTTGACTCGTGTCTAAATTTTGAGTGTGCCTGAGGAGGCTTTTTTTACTGTTCTAGCAGGCCTGCATATTCTGCAAGAACATTAAAAGATATTCCTTCCATTAAGCATTAGACCATGAGTTGGGAGGAAAGGGTTAGAACCAAAATATTTGTTGAGGAATGAATAATTTCACTCAAAGTCACCTTGCAGTTGGGAATACTAGTAATATAAGTGTGGGAAAACTCCACTTATCATGCCTAGTATTCATGCCCTGCCTGTTCTGAACAGCAGAATTCCTGTGTAGAGACACTCTCACAGACATGCTTGAGCCTCCTGTTGGGGGACAGAGAACATGAAAGCCCAACCTTGCAGAAAAGTGCGTGTGGCAAAGCCTTTTCTTATACTGAGGCAGGCAGTGGGGCCCTCCACTGTCAGTAAGAATGAACTGAGCCCGGCAGAGCTGTGTCCCTCTGTGCCTCTGCCCTCTAGGACGACCTGAGCCTGAAGGAGCCTGTGTCCCGTCTGCCTCTGCTCACTAGGATGAGCTGAGCCTACCAGAGCCTGTGCTCCTGTGTATCTTTGCCCATTAGGCTGGCCTGAGCCTGAAGGAGCCTGTGCCCAATGTGTCTCTCCTGCCTGGTGTTGTTAGGAAGGTAATGATGAAAATCTACTCTGCATTTTGGCTGTGGCTTGGTGGCTACCTGTATCTGTCAATTCACACACCATGAAATACAGGGCATGAGCTGTACCCAACTGATATCAACCTCTTGAGTTTTCTTATGTAACCTGCCCAGTTACTGAACCTCAATTTAATAGGTGTGTACAGACACATCCATGAAGATAATTCTTTCTGCATTTAAGCAGACACGTTATAACAGGCACTGGAAATTATTTGCACATGCAGTGAGTTATTTTCCCTTGTAGTGTGCTGTATTAGAACTTGGTGACTTCAAATTCAAGTGGCTTAAAAAGCTGTAACTTCACTCTTCGAAGGAATTCCCTCTTTGTTAAAGATTCCAACCTTATTCTTACTTTGCATCTCTGGAGCTTCATACATCTCCACTGCAATAGACAGTAAAATATTCAGACCTACATGACTTGGACTTACTCTGTTCTGAAGAACAGCCTGTCCATGAGAAGACATGTGTGGTGACATGGTTTAGAGAGACTGACAGTACAAGGTGCATGTATTCTCTGAGGCAGAGTGAAATTTGGGCCCTCTTAAAAGCCAATCTTTTTTGACTCTTGACTCTGGCCATGACTTCTACTCCTGCTTCTTTGTTCCTTGCCTGTAAACTCGGGATAAAGACTTTTCCTTGTTTCCCAGGTTATTCAAACAACTGTTCAGAAATTGCTAGTATCTTTGTTATGTTGACTAGCCAGGAAAATATGCTGACTAGTCTGGAAAAGTGTTAGCTGTAAGGCAAAAGAAGATGTTAGCAAAATATAAGCTATATAAAAAGAACAATGGTATGATGGAGTTGTTTCTTTTAATCATCAGATATATGATGTTGTACAATGTTCTTTCAATAGGATGACTTAAGGATAAATTTGCTAAGCAGTAAAGGGATTCAGGAGAAAATAAATCTGAAGGGTAAGGGAGATAACTTTCAATTCCTTCAGAATGTTTAAAAATTGTAAGTATCTCAAAAATATAAGTATCTTCAATTTCTAGGGTTGTTTAAAGCCTATACTTCACCGCAAATTTAAGAAAAACTTATTTCAAGGTAGCTGATTCTACATTGCTGAAAAGAATTCTGAATAATTTTAGGATTAAATTTTCTCAGCATAAGGAAATGTTTGTCAGAAATCACAGCGCTTGGTTTTGGTACTATTGTAAGCTCCCTAAAGCAGTAGTTTCATGTGCTGTGAAAAAGGATTGGCTCTGGTATGAAAAAAAGAAAATCTGTACCTCTTCCTCCAGTTTCCTTAGGTAAAGGAAATTGAAAATGATACCAGAAGATATGTATTTTATTCATACAGAGATCTTAATCAACTTTGTTTTTATATTACTATTTTGAGGAGAAAAAGAAATACTAAGAACTGAAAATAAGTTTATGTATCTTATTTAAGCTCAGGTCTTTTCAATTTCAGAAACCCTAAATCTAAATGCTGCCTGACATATCACTTAAACCCATGCCCATATTTGCTCCTCTAACAAGACTTTAATGAAGCCACAAAAAACTTTGAAGATATAATCCATCTGTAATTCACGGAGAATGCAGCTAAGAGAAAGGACAGCAATCCTTTCTGGGCTAATCACATACAACTTCTCAGTTTCCATTGCACTAACAGGTCTTTGCTGATGCCACCTTTTCAACACAGAACTATTCTGTCACTGATATGAACTGTGCCTGATACGCAATTAATGTGGCCTGACTTCTATTTCACCTGGAATGAACACAGCCACTACCATAAACACTGTAAGATGGGTTTATATAACTACTTTTCTTCCTTTACAAAGCAGTATATGATTTTTAAAAGAAAGATTTCCAGGCCCAAGAAAAGTAAAGCTTGACTTGTCTTGGAAACAGACTAAGCACATCTTCAGACCACAGATTAGCTCAGGAAAAGTTTGTTCAAACAGTTGACTCTGTGAATTCTAATGAAGTCACTAAAGTTGCCTATAACAACTTGTTCCTTGAGCTTGCACTCTAGCGTTCTGCTGACACAGCTGCAACAAAGATACATGGAGTCCCTGAGCTGCAGGATCCCTCCTGGACAAAAACATTGATCAGCAAAACTCTACTGTTAGCAGAGTTGCTAATTTCATTCATTGGATGAGCACTTTGCAGACTGTATAGATTGAAACTGTACCTTTCCCATTTAGAGCCCTTATCTGGGAAACATTTACATTTCAGACAACAGTCTCAGTCCCTACTTCAGTATGTTCCATAGGACTTTCTTTCATCCCATTGCACACGATAGAAACTAGAGAAGCAAAAGCTGCAAGACTGCTCTCACATCATAGGAAAAAAATGCTTCCTGTACATCATCAGTTAATACAATTGGATTTTATTCTAGAATTTGGGTATAGACACTGCTCATCTCCACAGAGGCCAGCAGAGCTATTAAGATGTCTCTGTTTCAGCAACAGTCATTTGGCAAAGCATTTAAGGCTAAGTAGCATCAGTAGACCTTATGACAATAAACAAAATTGCCAGATTGACTTTACACTTTAATTAATTAGAAGGGCTTGCAAATTATCCTTATATCTTTTAGATGTAAGGCTAGCATTAAGTAAAGTAAATCACCATTAACGTTAAGAGAAGTCAATTAAAAAAAAAGATTTGCAAAAAATAATTAAAATTAATAAAAGAGAATATTTTTATAATGGAGACAGAAATGAAAGCAAGGATGAGAGGCCAAGGAAGCATGGAAAAGAAATTTTAAATAAGGGAGTGGCAGTGGCAAATGCATATATTGCTATTTAAGCTTTCAGACTTTCTTACATGTTTTGTTGTAAGAAATAAAGGAAGCTGACCACTGTGTATTCTACAAAATGAGGGATGTCTATGTGGGTCCACAGAGTGCAATGAAGTACTTATCAGGTTTTTTATGCTGTATGACCAATACAGGTTCCACACAATCTAAGACTGGGAACAAACATCATTCTTGCAAAAGCGACTGTAAAAACTCATGTGTTTAAGGCTCTGCATCTTATGTGTCTCAAAGGACTGTATATTACATTCGTTCAAAGCACAACTTGTGGGGTGGTTTTTTGTTTGTTTGTTTGTTTGTTTGTTTGTTTGTTTTTTGTGGTTTTTTTCCCCTCATAAATATGGCCAGAAGGCTTCCTTTGGGATAAGAATATTTTTCTGTGTTCCTTTTGGCTTATGCATCATCCTCAGGAAGATGATTTATTTGAATATGTATTTCTGAGTATGATAGGTAAGCCAAAACGAAACTAGAAGCTTCTTGTAATGCTAACTACTTGCAGAAACCTTTACTTACAGCACAATGATTCAGAGCTGACACTGAACGGTAGTAGAGCACCTCACTTGGCTACTTAGATTAACTGATGAGCAGAGTTAAAATGGTTTCCATGGTTATCTGCTCAGCAACTAACAGAGCATAAAGGTTTGAATTTTGCAGCATGTACCTGAAAATGACTAAAACTTCGTCTGCACATATAGAGCCTACCTCAACTTTGAAAGAAATAATAAGTAAGTAGCAGTAATATGCAGTATACCACTGCTTCCTGCTAACATTTTAAATCCAAATCAAATAAGATACTATTAACTCCCAGCAGAAACTCCTCTCTCAGGCTCTTACTTCTAGATGTAGGGTCTGACAGCTGGAAGGTACTGCTTCAAAATGCCTCGAGTCTGTCACCTGAAATAATAAAACAATCTCAATAGGCAACTTTGGTTTGTAGAAACCTCTAGAATCTCAGCCAAAAAAAGCCAGAGAGGCCTCTCTACTGCTCAGATTTCAACTGGAAAGCACCTTTTAACCTCAAAAATGAAACAAAGTTGATAACCATCTTTTTGAAGCCTAACTGAAACTGCTCCTTGAATGGCAACAATGGTTGTCACACAATCCAAGCCCATCTAGAAAAAGAACACTAACAGCTGTCTTCTCACATACCAGCTTTTACAGGTAAGAGTTGTCCTTCCTATTTCAATTTTCTTTTTATTCATCCATAAAATTCACTGCACACACACAAAATCAGTTTGATTTGTATTTGAATAGAATATTTAATTTCTTTCAATACAGAGTGAATGTGCAAGGCTGTGTTCAGCTCGTGTGTAGAGACAATACATACAAAACAAATATACCCTGGTTTCTGTGCTACAGATGAGAATGCTGGGCTATAATCCACTCAGAAGCATAAGATGCTTCTATCAGGATTAGTGTTACCTGTTGCCCCTCTGCCACAAGTGGAGACTGAGTTTTGTCTGTATAACTACAAGTTTGCTGACAGTTTTCATTCGGTTTAGAGCAGGAGACAGAAGGGAATGCAGCCCAGCCTGCTGGCATCATAGTATTAAGTGTGGGAGATAGTAAAAATGCTTGTCAGCTGAGTGAACAGAAGAGGCTTGAGTGCATGCAATATAACACTGCTGGAGGAAAAACTGGCAGTTTTACTTCAGAATTTTCCAGCAGGATGGACACTGAATTACCTGGGATGTTTCACTGCTTTTCCCTCACTCCTCTGTGTCTTTCCCTTTCTCACTCGCTTTTAACTTGAGGAGTGATTCCAGGGAACACCACTTCTCATATTATCCTCTACTACAAGGGCTGCTCTACAATGTTCAGTCCAGAAAATGTCTCCATATTAATAACAAAGCAGCAGTGGCTTCAACTTTGTGACATAAGGATGCAGGCTTGTTCAGACAAACTGCCGGGTGCTGAGAGAGCAGGAGTGGTGGGCACAGATGGTGACACTGCAATCACAAAATCATAGAAAAATTTAAGTTGGAAATGACCTCTGGAGTCTCTCCAGTACAACACCCTGTTCAAGACAGATCTAGTAAGATCAGGTTCCTTGGTGCAGTGCTCAGCTTAGTCTTGTATACCACAAGGATGGTGATGCAACAGCCTCGTTCAGCTTGTTTTCCAGCAAAACATGTGCCCCATTAGTAAAAAACATTTTTCTTTTACATCTATTGTGAACGTCATCTGTTCCAACTTATGTTCATCACCTTTCAACCTACTGCTTACATCAGCAAGAAGTGTCTGGCTCCAGCAGATCTGTATCCTCTGATTAGGTATTCAAAGACAGAAATGAGGCCTCCCCAAGACCCACCCACTTCATCTTTAGGCTAAACAAACTCAGCTTGTTCAACCTTTCCTTATCCATCACCCTGGATATCTTGTGTATCCTTTGCTGGACTTGCTCCATTGTTCCATGGTTTTTCTTGCATTGGGGAGTCCCAAACCAGACACAGAACTCCTGGTTTAGTCCACAAGTGCTGCATTGAGTGAAAAGATCACTTCCCTCAGCCTGCTGGCTCCTGCCTTGCTAATACAGCTGTGCATGTGAAGTGCTGCCTTTGCTGCCAGAGTACAACTTCGGCTCAAGCTCCTCTTGTCATCCACAGGACCTGTCATGTACCCAGCTCTTCTGCAAAATTGTTTTCTACACAAACATCTCTCAGGCTGTAATGCTGAAGAGCATCATTCCATACCATTTGCAAGACTTTGCACTTGCTTTGTTGATCTTCATCAGACGTCAGCCCACTTTTCCAGCCTGTTGAGGATCCATTGAATGCCCTTACCCTCTGTCGTATTAATTGCTTGCCTGCTCTGTACCCCTGCCAACTGTGGGGTGCTGGCAGATTTGCAAAAAGTGCACTTTGTCCCACCATCAGAGTTATAAAGAACATTATATTATATTGGCCTGAACAGTCATCCCAGAGGGATGCTGGATGGTGAATCCAGCCCACAACCATGCAAATGTTTGTACACATCACTTGAACTGCCTTAAAACACAGGGAATGGTCATAATTGCCTGTGTTTGCCCTGAAAAAAAAAGAATAAAAATTCAAGCTGGACTAGGGAAGACTACAGATGGCTGTAAACAACTCAATATCCAAAGCACAGCCTTTGGATTCAAGGTACAGAAGGTTGGGTTGTACTTCTGCATAAAAGCCAAGATTTAGATATATGTAGATAATTGTTTCAGTTTTGTTCTATTCAATATGATTTATTATATATTTATACATTACTGACTAGCTTTCCATTGTTTTGCTGTTAGGGCATATATTCAAGGTGCTAGTACCGATAAAATTTCAACTAATATACATGAAGCCTATTGAGATAAGATGTTCCATTACAAAATCCAGTTTGTATGAATGTTCTTAGATGTTAATGGTTAAATGAGTGATGTCTCTTTTCATCCCAAAACTCATTTGTTACAGGGTGTTAGGTGTAGTCACCTAATATTTTTATTTATCCTAGATTTGATGTTATTATCTGTGATGAGCTTGCTTTTCCCCAACTATAGTGTTAAAACTTAATGTATAAATAAATAGAAATCAGTCATATTCTAGTTATTTTATTCTTGATGGATTTCAAAATAAAGATTGTCTCTCTTTAATATTTGCAAGACATACTACGATGCAAACAAATAGCCTTTCCTGATCATAGTGTCTGGCTGCCAAAGACAGTTTTATCACAGTTTTCTGGGGTACTGTCATGATTTGTTGACTTTCATAACCAGTACAGTGATGTGCTGGCTTCACTCCCAGAAGCCAACAAATGACTTACAGCATGTGAAAGGAAAAAAAAAGAAAAAAAATTAAAAAAAGAGAAAAAAAATTGGGTGATGAGTATCATCTAAGTTAGGATAAAATTTTGGAGAAAACTTCATTGGAAATCTCATATGCTACTTATGTTGTGTCCTAGCCTCCACCAAGCCCTGAACAATAGTATTTTATTTGGGTTCTCATCTCAGATATTTGAACTGATTCACACTAAATATGTTTCAGCCTATTCTGAAGTTTAATTAGCAATGTTGACAAATCTTGGGCACATTTTCCAATAACTACAAAAATAATTGTTAGACACAGAGTGCAATGTTGTTGTAACAAGAAAAAAAAAAAAAACACTAACACATTTTTCTGTGTAGGAAAGGTGCTACAAGGATTCAGGATAGCAGTGACATAAAATGCCTAGAATACCCATGAGTTTTGTGATGTTCTTGACCATCTTTCTTACAGCAGGCCAATCTCTGATACAACAGAAGCAACCAGCCAAGTGGGTCTATCAACTTTCAGTAATCAAAATAAACAAAAAAAATTACCTAAAAAAGTCCAGTATTTGTGGCGGAAACGAGAGACTGACTTCTCCTGCTCCTTCTGCTTTATCGCTACCCTCATGACAGAGCTGCTTGGCAGCCTTAAATAGGACATGACATGTTGTCATCTTTCCTCCCCTATCCCTTTCAGGTCCTTGAGGGAATCTCAACACAAATGCCTTATTTCAAGGAAATAATTTTTTTCTGCCTCTGGCAATTCTCTTTGCCTTTCATCTACTCATTGTTATTGTCACTTTTGCTCTTTTCATTGTGCTTGGGCAATGACATCAGTATTTTACATTACTACTGAGAACCTTCTGCAAACACATGAGAAAAAAAGCGGAAAAAACCCCTAGAGAACAATTATTCCACTTGATGCAATGATTTTTTTTTTCACCTATCACAGCTGAAATGATGAAAAAACTGTTCTAGAAGACAGAACACTTTGTGTAAGTTCCACATATATGCATGTCTGTCTTGCATAGTAGTATCAGGGATAGGGTAAGACAGCAAAAAGTGACCCAAGCAGAGTGCAGCAATAAACAATGTGACCTCATTAAAAATCATGGACTTGAAATAGCCAGTGTTACCAGGACCATGACATATGGTGCTGTGTGCTCAGCGTTGTCTTCTGTAATAACACTGCCTACACGATGGAAGTTTACCCCAGATATGTCAGTTTTTGCCACTTATTAACAATGCCAGCTTTCTTTTTCTTAGCAAGCTGTTAAAACAATGACAGAAGACCAGTTAGAAACATGACTCCTCTCACAGAACACTTCACTGCCGTAGACCTGAGCAAAAAACCAACAAATATACAGTATTCATCTTCTCAAACTCCAAATTTAGGAGATGACATATGCGAGATACTTTCATTATGATTATTGCAGCTTTCACAGGAAACAGAAAAACAGTTGGAATGCTTATTTATAGAGGATCAAAATCTTAGGGATTTGTAATGTCCTTTTTTTGTTGTTGTTGTGTTTGTATTTGTTATTCTGGGACATTTAAATTTGTACAAACAAAATGGGAGATTAAAAGCCTAAAGACGCAGTTTCTCACTTTCTGGCTCAGTTTATTTTTTATCTAACCTACGGATAGATTACACAGTGTTTAGGGACATACACCTCCTTAAGTCATGTATGCAGTGATGAACAAATGCAGGTTTTTTAATGGTCTAAAAGTTTGTTTTCTGGTGTTATGTGCCAAGATTACCATATGCTCTATGTGCATTAATTCACTCGAGATTTTCACCAGCAGCTCTGAACTGTGTCCACATCTTTCTGTCTTGCAAAAAAGACACGAACAAAAGAAACAGTCTTGAACTACACCATCTGTATTCTTATTTGTCTGGTGGATCTGATGAACAACTTCTTGCTGCTGGAGAAAACAAAGGAGATGTCAAAACAACTCTCTAGAATCTTTCCATGGCATTCACCATCTCTGCCAAGAGCACCTTTATCTGTGATATAATATCAAAGATACAAGTGAAGCAGTGAACATACTTGAGTCCTTCCTGATGGAAGGCATTAACATAATACAAGTCAGTAAAATCCTCACATTCATTTTCTTTATCATGTTGGGTTGTTTTTCAGCATTTTTTTGTTTGGGTTTTTTTAAAAATCCAAGATCTCCTAATATTTTTTGATACTTAACATGCAGGTATCAGCTAAGCTGAAGTAACAGTTGAGTTGCACTGTCTACAAATATTAGTACATACTTCTGTTGCCAAGAAGACATAGCAGAGGATGAAGACAAATTACAGACAGAATGGGTATTGACTAGCAGCTTTTAAAAAAGCAAAGTCTGCAACTGCAATATAATCTACTTTATCATAGAAGGTTCAGCTGTGAATTGATCGGTCTGGTTCATATTTAGGAATATTTCTGGTTCTTTGTAAGACCACATCTAATACTGCTGTCCATCTTCTTGCTTTACCTACAGTTCCTGTTGCAGAGGACAATGACCTGACCACAGTTACTGCTCACATTGCCTCTTGGCTGAACTAGAGGAATGAATATAGTTGGACGAAAATCTTCCAGCACTTAGAAAAAATTAAATGCTACAAAACACTGCAGGCCTCTACTCAAAAATACAGAGTGCACATTAAGTGTAACAAACACAGAAAACCTGTTATTAATGTTGACTTTGTAGAGAAATAAAAAATCCAGTTCAAGAACAGCCTGGCCGAGGCATGCAAAATGCCTAACTGCCCACATGAAAACTGAGATCTGCAGTTATTGTCCTCTGATACACTGGAACTTTTTAAACTTCAAAAACAGATCTCTACTTAAACCTCCTACACTGCAGTGACAAAACAAGAAATAGACTTCACATATTTGGCTTTCTTGAAGAAAAGGTGTTTAAGCATGAATACTGGTCATACTCAATGTATCACCCACAGAACACCTCAGATTTTGTGACATTAAGATGACCAAGAAGTTGATTCACAGGCTAAGGATGCAAGCACTGGGTAGTGACTCCTGGGGAAAAAAAAATAAATTCAAAATTCACAGCACGTATTTCTCTTAGGACATAGCTAATGGCAATATTAATGCACTTACAGTTCCCCGATTAAAAAAAAAAAAAAAAGGAAAGAAAGACCAAATCACTAAAGAGATAAACTGGCACACCCAATTCTAACAGAGTGTTCAAATAATGCTTGTATCTCAGACCTACGGTTTGTAAAGAAATTTTCTGTTGCTATATTGTAGCAAATTTTTGTGTGAACAGAGGACTTTTGAACAGCAGAATTTACTGTCATTGAGTATTCCCAGAGTAGCTGAATTTCAGATTAATTTAAAAGTTTTACATCTTATTTTTAAAATAAAATAAGCTTTCTTATTCACTGAAATGTGCCACTTACACAGTAGAAAAGAATTCACATGTATAGAAATAATCAAGTTAGTGTGAGAACCCAAATTTTGAAAATAGAAATATTAAGCTTAATGACATGTATCAAGGCATGGAAGCTTGCTCTTCAGAATAAAATTTACTTTGGTTTCAGTCCTAGGTAAGGAAGTAGGCTGAGGTAGATAGAGATATTAGAAATCGAGAGATTCTAAAAATATATAAACTAGTGTATAATAAACATCAGTATCATGTAATGTGGTGATATGGAACACCCTGAAAGGTATTTAAACCACTTAAAAACAACCCTTTGTCTTGTTTGGTTTTGGATACAAACATATATGAAATGATAAGACTGGACCAGACAGCTCTGTGAAGTGGTCAAATGCAGACAGGAGAACTGGATTTTGCTGCTTAACAAAATTCTTCAATGCTGGTATTTTTGAAAATCACTTAATTGTCTACCATTGGAATAGAGCTATATCTTAGCAATACAAAGTAAAAAAAGAAGAAATACTAGATAATAGGAACTCACAGTAAACTTTACAGCACAAATTTAAAATACAACTACTCACGCTTGCTTAAAATCAGTTTATCAATTTAGGATTCTATGGAAGGCAATGTAAAACACACAATGTGTTACTGATTTGAACAGACTGTGCTTTTTAATTTACAATGACCTAAAATGTGATTAATGAACATTACTTCCATGTCAATGGTGCCTTGAAATCTCAACTCTTACACACAAGTTCAGAGGTACATCTTTTGGGATTGGCACACACGGTAAGATAAATGGAAAATATTATAGAATACACTCTCCTTAAGTTACACTAACAGCTATTTGTAATTCTTCCCCAGGATACAAAAAAACCAAACTTAACTTTCAAATATTTGTAGTCATAATGTATAGCTGATAAATGGTAATAGCTTACATGAGAGTTTTTGGGGAAAGAATTTCTCTCATCTGCAGAGAAAACACATCTTAGGAACTGCTTGTGTAAATCAGGTAGTTTCCTTAAACTTCTAAGCCTTCTTATTAACAGAATTACTCAGGCAGCTTTTTCTCCACCTCCCCATACTTAGTGCATATCACTTCTGGGCTCAGAATAAAGAAAAGAGATAAGCAAATAGTTCTTTTATGGCAAAGCAAAACTTGCTCAGTAACACAGATATTGGAAGGAAAAAAAAATCATGGTTTTATTTTTTATATATTTTCTTCAATTTATTAATAATCTTTTATATTTGTTTATTTATGGCTTTGAGCAAAGACAAAAAAAAAATCTAACTCATCCCTGATCATACAATTATTGTAAGAACCAGATCTATAGTCTTCCCAGCAGCAGTAAGATCCAACCTTTTTCATTAATACATTTCATCTTGTACAGATGTGAGATTTCATACTTATGGGCCTACTTATGTACAGAGAAAATAGGTCACTTCTGAAACTAGCAATGGACCTTTATATTACAGGAATGTGAGTCATTTTTTTTCTTAATCTAAGTATATATACATTCATACATACATATATATACGTATATAATTTTATACCCTGTACCATTTTTTTTAATTAACATACAAATCCTAGATATTGTCCACTCTATTACAAAGTCATTAAAAATTATTTATGGTTTCACTGAAAGACCATGTGAATTAATATTTCTCCATAGTGCTTAAAATAAAATAAAAATATATATAAAAATATTTTGCTACTAACCCCATTTCTCCTATTAAATGTAAACCTTAAACAGTTCTCAAGATCAGTATATGATCTTAATTAACTGACAGAATTTGTTATCATTAAAATAATATAAGGGGTATTGTACTCATAAATAAATGGTCTTGCAGCGTATCCATAATGTTTGAGACACTTTTTTAAACAATCATTTCCCCATTTCCACTCCAGGTCACTTAAATTAATGGCAGCAGCATGTTAGTGGGTTAATTACATCGATCTTTACTGGTGAATGTGAGTCAGCAAAAAAAAAAGAAAAAAAA
>VXBR01008903.1:646757-798447 GCA_013400215.1 Cisticola juncidis
AAAAAAAAGAAAAAAAAAAAAAAAGAAAAAAAAAAAGAAGATTTTTAAAAATTTTATTTTGATGTACCATTTTAGTAAAAGGTATAACAGGCAGCATGGGTTCAAGCTCTGTTAGCTTTAGAGTATTTACTTGGCTCTCAAGTACATCTGGATTCACTGCATTACGTAGTTTGTGATGTAATTTAATTTTTCCATGCATTATTAAACTCAGCATTGAAGGGAAGAGAAAAACTCCTTTGCATCCACTTCCTTAACAGAGTCAGCTGGGTTTTAAGGAACAGAATATATGCTTGTATCATATCCATAATGCTGATTCTTCAGTGAGTTAAATTATGACACATTTAGTTTCAATCTCTATTTAATGTGACAAATCAGGCACAAACAATTACGAATTTTTTTTTCTTTTTTTTTTTGGATAAGATAATGTGACGGTTTGAGCAAACAAAACAAAATGTTCACAAAACAGTATGCTTTAACCCTGCTTTCTGTCACCATTTCCTTTCTGTTTTGAAGACATAAAAAATAATAAACCTCATACCTATGGGCTATGTTTGACACTACATGCCTTAGGATATACTAACCATTTAATTACAATATACACAGAGCAAATCGTGCATTTCCAGACAGACTTGATGCTATATTATATTTATTTTTGTAAATTAACACCACAGTCAACTACAAAACTACAGTGAAGACACAGAAAGCACCTGAAATTCTAAATCAAGCTGTGGTTTACAAATAATCCTTTAAATGAAAAACCTCACTTCTAGACTTAAACCAGAGATTTAAAGTCAGCATTATAGGAATTTTAAGGTAGACACAATTAATGAATGGTTATTATTTTCTAAGATACCGTAAAGCCTTTTCCTACTGACCAAACCTATTTTTATTGTCTTTTTTTTCCAAAGCATGCATGGAATATTCTCAGATGCTATTGAGGGCAAGAAGAAAAGTGATGGTATTGGTGAAGTACAAGCGGTTTGCAGGATCAAGCGTACAATTTTGCATAAAACATTGCATGTAAAAGTAACACTGTAGGTTTTAAGCCATTGCATTACAATTTAACAGTTGTGTTGCACTTAGCTTTAACAAATTTTAAAACCGTAAATTTTGAAGTGAAACGTGGAACCTAAATTCCTAAACAAAGACCTTGCAATGGTACACCACACAGCAGCTATTTTTGCTTGGGTCTAAAAAGATATTTACAATGGCAATATTTAGTCTTTGAAAAGTCTTTAGCAGTGTGAAGATCAAAGTCCACCCAATTCTCTTAGACAACAGAAGGGTTGACATGCCATGAGGTTACAACCTACCCAGAGGAGTGCTAGTGCCTCCCTTTACACTGCAGGTGTTTGCAATATAATTCTTTTCCAATCTAAATTCCAATGATAGTGCTAACATATGAAATGCAATGTGAAATAACAACTGAATTCTTCATGAGAAATTAACAATGTATACACAATAAATGAAGTAACAAAGGTTTCAGAATATCACTCAAGTCAGTGCTATGTGTTAGATAAATTGATGGGTGGTTTTTTTCTATTTTTTTTTCTTTTTTTAAATATACTTGCTTTAAGTTTGTCATTGTGTTGACAATTTCCCCATGAAAACAGCCAATCTCATAAACAGAGAAATCTGTTAGGCTGATTTTAAAGTCAACACATTAAAAATAAGTAATATTAGCGCTAAATTTTATCTTCTGTAATGGTTGTGAAAAAGGAAGACATGAACTCAAAGAAGTTTAATTGCTTTCATATATATATATATTTAGATATATATATATATAAAACTTTTACATTCGTTACATAGGGCAAAGCTGTCTANGCACGCCGGGGCCCGGGGCGGGCTGCGGGAGGGAGGCCAGCGACTCCCCCACGGTGGGGTGAGGCCTGGCGATCAGCGTGGAGATCTCGTGGGGCAGGGAGGGCTGCGAGGCGGAGAGCGGCCGCACCTCCCGCGTCAGGTTGGTGTTGTGGAGGGCCTGGGTGCTCTTGTGCACCTCGTTCTTCTGCGCGGCTCCCGGCGGCTGCTGTGCCGCCTGCGGCTGCTGCGGCGGCTGCTGCTGCTGCATGAGGGAGAGCTGCGAGGCGGTCGGCGAGGCGTACTGGAAAGTTCGGCCGGCCAGCGGGCTCTGTACCGGCGGGCTGCAGACGGCCGTGGTGTAGGAGCAGGGCGACAGGATGACAGCCTGCTGGGGCGGCTGCGTGCTGGGCGAGGGCGAGTGCAGGTTGGTGTGCGAGAGGCTGCTGCTGGTGTACACGGGCGGGGACTGCGTCCTGCCGCGGGATGACGAGGCCGAGGTGCTGGAGTTGAGGGCCGGCATCTGCTGCAGGCTCACCGGGGCGATGGTCTGCACCATCTCCCTGTCGTGCTTCACGATCTGCTTCAAGATCTCATTCTCCTGGTTGTTGAAAACGCCGGTGTTGAGGTCCTTCTGGAACTTCTGCAGCAGGATCGAGTTCTTCTTCCCTACAGAGAGGGGGAAGAGTTAGTGAGAGCGAGGCGCACGGGCAGAGCCCCGCTCGGGCTCCGTGTTTCAGCACCCATCGCTGAGGACGGGCTGTGGTAAACGCCTCAGCGGGTCGGGGTGTGTGAGCGGGCATCGCCCGGCAGCCAGCCCAGGCAGGAGGGGGCCGTGCCGGGCTGGCACTGCCGCAGCTCCCCGGGCTGTGCCCCGCATGCGGCCGGCACACAGACCTGTCCGCACCGCGGGCCCTCGCAGCGCCGCCGCGCTCCGACACCTGCCCTTCCTCTGCCTCCTCACTTGCAGCTTACTGTTACTGCTGCAATTACATGTTAGAACTACATGTAACTTCCTGAATAACTGTCAGAAAATGTCATCGTGATCTCTGCATCGACATCTTTCTCTCTCGTTGCAAAACTGTCTGAATTTCCACTAAACAGTTACACCTTTTAAAAGTACACCTGCCATCTAGCACATTTCTGGGAACTAGTTACTAGACATCAGTAACCAATGTTTTGAAGCGATTGTGAACTAATGTGAACTCATGGATAATGTGACACCTGCTTGCCATAGTGAAGACTGCTGTACACTGTGACCTGATATCTGCTGGATGGCTCACAGTGTCTGTAAGATGTAGACACTATTCTTTCTGAGTCATCAGATGCTCTAGAACACCGTGGCACTCAAATGCTCTTTTATTTTATTATTTTTTTTTCCGATAAACCACTGCACTTCAGATGGGATTGCTACTCCAAGAACAAGACTGGAGCTTTACTGCTAATACTTTTCAAACACATGTTACTTAACAGTTGGACTGACTGCTTTTCCAGAGAGTCTTGTGAGACAGTTTGTAGGAGTTTAATGTATTGAGTTGATATGGAGAAATCCTCAGACTGAAATTTTCTTGTGAACTTGAAACAAGAAACACCACCAAACAAGTGATTTTTTTCTTTTACAGCTGTGTTTTAAAATCAGTATTGGCAATGATGATCAGAATGTTACTTTCCTGACCAAAGACTTTATGCTTTGCCTAGTATGTCCTGCTGGGAGGTCCCAAATACTGGAACAGCAAGTTTACACCTCTTGCTTTGATAATCTGCCATACCCTTCTGCCTTTCAGTTGCATGTTGTTGGACTGCTTTTCTGATTGCAGGCAAAAATCTGATCAGTGCCAGTGTGCAGTCATCAAGGTTAGCAGTGCCCATGTTGTGAGCAAAATGAGAGCCCTGCTGCAAAGGATTAATTCACTTCAACAAACAACGGGTTTGTGAGTGCTGAGAGGCTTCAGCTCTTCCAGCATTATAGATGTCATCTGTAAGCAATTTATTTAGGAAAATGTCATCTACTGCTTGTGACACAGCATAAATCCTATCAAGTGCTGAAGGCAGCAGAAGAAATCTAGAGGATTAATAAATAATACTAATGATAATTAAAATATGAAAAATAATCCTCAGAGGAGTACAAGAGCTTTCTAAAACTCGGTGGTTTTATTATTTAAAAGTGAGATTGCAAAATTCTTGTCTGCACACATGTGTTATTTATAGATCAAGAAAACATTTACTGCAGCATAACGGAAAAAAACTTTTAAAGAGGGGTATTTTATCGTGCAGCTCAAAGGAAGGGAAATGTGGAAGGATTTTAAGAATTAATGATAAGCAAAACAAATGAAATGAATACCTATCCTGTCAAGCCTGTCAATTGCCACTGTTTCGAAGGCCCTTCTCATCATGGGGTACTCTTCCAGGACCTCGTTGAAGTTGTCCACCGAGAGGGAGTACAGGCGACAGTACGTGTCTGCTCGCACGCTGGCGGTTCGGCGGCCCTTGGTCAGCAGGCAGATCTCTGGGGACACAAAAGTTCAGCACACACTGAAAACAAAGGAGTCACTGAACCACACAAAACTTTAAGGTTAGAAATTGCCTCTGTGTTAACAAGTAGTAATTTAGCACTCAACAGCAATTTTTCTACTTCTGCTTAAGGTTGCAGGGACAATTTTGAAGGTATTTGATTCTATTTCTGCTACTTTTAAAAAATAATTCATTTCCTTTAAGAGCCCTGCCTATAGGTTTTCTCTGTATGAACTCTGATTTTAAGCCTTTTAAAAAGAGTGCTTCAAGTTCTAAGAAATGATCCATTAGCTGTCAAACACAGCTTGATGACTTTGATGAATCCAAGTTCTGAATTAACCCAAGTGATTCCATTGATTTTCTTTTAAATATACAGCTGCCATAGAGCACCTATCCCTTTAATCATTCACCAGATTTACTAAATGAATGCAATACATGATATCACTATGTAATATTTGAATATAAGAGCTGTTCTGAGAAAAAAAAATACTTGAAGCATAAACATGCCTTCTATTTCCTTGGCGTTCATGTCCCAGGTATTTTGGGAGAGCAAACTTAAAACTTTTGCCCTTTTTTCTCATTAGATTAAAAAATGGAATTCATATGATTAGTCCAGTAGCCTTTCTCTGCAAATTTCCCCAACAGGAATTCATTCTGGAACAGAGGAAACTGAAACTGTGCAAACTTTTGACTTCTAACTCTCCAACCTACAGTATCAAGGTGACTGCATAGAGGCCAAAATCTGTGTCTGAGGCTTGTAACAGCAAAACATGTGGGGTAGAATATTTATCTATTTAGATTAAAATACAGAAAGTTAGAAAGTAATTCACAAAAAGTAATGTTTGAGTTGATCCAATTTTCAAACCAGGGACTAAGACCACATTTAGAAATATCAAGAATTCTTGATCTGAAGCATAATGAGAGATAGTTTTGCTGCTCAGTTCCAGCAGTCAAGGGCTGCGAGTTCGTACTTCAGATTTAGATACAAAAGTAGGAAACTGTCTCCTACCTTGCTTTTTTGCCCATTCCATGCTCAATTTCAATCAAACTATCATTTTCAAGTGTGGAAAACCAAATAATAACTAATTCTGCAGACTTCAATTCTACAAAGTACCAACCTAGTTCTTGATTTGTTTGGGGTTTTTTTTTTTTTTTTTTTTGCTGTATGTCTTTAAGAACTGTATATTTTATTAATCTAGAATATGAAGAGCCTTGATTTTTTTTGTCTTATATTTCTTGTTGTGGAATTTCAACATGCTACCTAACCCTGAAGGCTTAGGGGATAAAGATGCTTAAATTACAGTGGGTAAATCGAAGTAAATTAACATTGGATCAGTACTAGCACAGAATGTACTTAAACCCCAACAGCTTTGGGGAGAATTTATAAAGACTTCTGGGAGAGCAGAGTAGAGAATTTACAGAGAATACTGGTAAGAGACTTGACCTAAAGAGCCTCACAAAACTTGATGCCCATGAAATAATGACAGTTTACTGTAAAGAACCAGCCAGGTATAACAGAAGTCAGTCCTTTCCTTTTCTCACTCCTAGCTTAGCCTGACCTCTTCTCCTTAGATTGAACCCACTGCATTTTAGTTACAAGAAAACGACATTTTGCCCAAAGGGAGTAGTTAAATGCAGTCAATACCTGTTCCATTTCCTAAGATATTCTTTAGGTCTCACAAAGAATAGAGTTTTGCAATGCATGGTTGAATTTAGAGAAAACTGTCTGGAAAATCTGTGCGATTAATGATCACCTCTTGATTTTCAGCTTTCTTCAACTAAAACTGCTGCAAACAATACAAGACACATAAATAGTGTCTTCTGCTACTCTCCACAAATTCTTGAGTTTAAAAAACATCAAATTTCCCTCCAAAAACAAGCGTCTCCTAAATCCCCATCATTCTGAAGAGTGCCAAAACAATTAGAGAAAGTACAGTTTTCATCATTAATAATCTTGACCACTGTATTGTAAATTACTTAAACAACAAAGATAGGAAGAAACCACAAGAGACAATGTTAGGTTTCATCACTGGACAACGGGAGTGTAGAATTCATGGATATTACTGCAACAAATAGAACTTTTTTTTCTTCCTCTTCTTTCATCTTGTATTATTTTTGTCAAGTAAGGTGAAGGGAAAAAAATCAGTGAAAACTACGGTATGCAGTCTCTGTCAACCCACAACTTCTGGTTGAAGAATATATGTCTGGAAGGCTTTTAATATCTGTAATCCTACTAGTTAGATAATATAATGAACAATGGGTCAGAAAAGATTTGACAAATGTCCCAGTACCCAGAAACTGGTCAGGGAGTGCTGCTGTGGAGCCTGTCTGCTCAGTAAGCAAGGATACCTTTGTGTTCTCAACTCCAGTTGAATGTCTCATTCAAAAGAACATCTACAGTTTCCTTACAGGCAAAATACTCTGTATGAATACCCACGTACTGCATTTCCAGTGGTGTTTCTGGATTGATGAGAACGATGTTACAGTCACTGGAACATCATCTATATTGCCTTGTTAGATATATCAATAGCATCATTTGTAGTCTGTTCATAAAACTAAAGTGATTGCTAATTGTATGTGTTAATCTATCAGCTATTTGTTTGGACAGCCCCTCAAGCATAATAAGAAATGATATATGAAATCTTCCTTACCTGGACCAGAGAGGAAGAACACAGAATACTGAAATTTGTTCCCATTAAACACTTGTGTTCATTTAAATAAACCAGAGTGTTTGTTTTTCATGAAAAGAATAAAGCAATGAAAATAGCCATGACATTTAAAATGAGCCTTAGTGGCATGAAGTGCACCAGGTGCCCTTAACTATTACGCTCTCCTTGATTTTCAATTGATTTAAATTGACTAGGAAATACAATAATAGCATAGAAGTGTGTAGTGAAACACAAAAGGCATAGACTATTTTTAAACAGCTTGGATAAACAAGGTTCTCTATTAGCATAAAAATGAAATGTTGGCAGCATATTATTCACTAATACTACCATGTGCATTTGGCATGGTGCATTGCCTTCATGCTGACACTTTCAGTGTGTTAAATACTACTATCTTTCCTTTCCAAACAAAAGAATGCCTTCAATTCCAATTAAAAATTGTGTATTAGGCTACAATGAACCTGTAATTCAATTCTGAATGCAAATTTTACTTTAATTATTTAATCTCTGTGGACAACTGTTACCTAGAACAATAGGAAACAAATGTCAATCACTGCCCTAATGAAAAGTGACTGTTTGAAAGCACTGAATGATGCTAAAAACATTTACTTGTTCTTACAGTCCATGTTTAATGCAGATGTAATGACTTCATTTGTGAAAATCGTAGTTTGTAGTCTGCTAGGATCAGGTCTTTCCTACAAAAAAAATAGAGCCCTCAAAAGAGCGTGGGCTCAAATACAATGTAGTTTCTGCTGTGAAGACTAACTAAAACAGGCACTGATAAAAGTTTAAACTAACTTTGTTCTGAAAGTAACAATAATCAAAATTGATGACCAACATATCATTTGCACACATAGATGGGATGTGGCTGAGTGAGAGAGTTGCTAGTGCTGGTTTAACAGTCAGACACAATGATCCGAAGATCTTTTCAATCTAAGTGGTTCTATGATTCCATGGCAGGATTTCAGCAAAAGCTGGATCAGGTTCAATTTTTGGAACATAATGAATTTCTAAAGGAGCTTGCTTGTATCAGTTTCTCATAAACCAGGAAATGCATAGGTTGTATTTTACTATTGCATTAATATGACAGAACACTCTGCATAACAAATTCTACATATCTGAAAGACAGCAATAAGGAAGGGGGACTTCAGGAAAATCTGAATGAGGTAAGGTGAGTGACATAGCCCACAGGATGAATTTTAAAGAATAGGCTTAATAGGCCTTTTGTAAGGATCAAGTTTTGATCCCAACTGAGACCAGGTTCATTGTTCTTATTGACTGTACTGATAGGCCACTGTAGGTGATCATTTTCCCCTCATCTGCTACTAGATGATGCCTAAACACTTTTTTTTTTTGAGAAAATAAGTGCTGTTGATAGATGTGCATGTATGACAGTGATCTCTTCTTTAGTCTTTGCTGGATGGGTATATATCTACTGGCCATCCTAGCAATAATTTCTGGTTTCCATTTTATACAGAAAATTTTTATACAGGAAAATTCCTTTTTTATTCTGAGAAGCAGTACAGTTTATGTGAGTGTACACTTGTCCATTCATCATCATTTTACATCATCTATTCATTTTACATATAAATTATATTCCAGATGTAATTACTCAACCTCATATGTCACATTAACATTTGATTAGAGATCAAAATCTGCAGAAATTCAAATATCAATATAAAGTCTTGCAGACAAAATGTGGTCACCAACAGTAAACTGTGTTGATAAAGGTAAGGTATGAGTCCAGTAGTTAGCATTTTCACTCGAGGACACCAAACCAGTCCTGTCTCCAGGACCACATTTCTTAGCTAAGGACGTTACATTGTATAAACTTAAAAATTAATACAATTAATTATTATATGTGCATCTTTGTCTTGCAAGGACACAAGTTCACTTTACTAGGGGCAGAAATTAAATTTGTAGTAATAAACTTATGAATTCAACAGTATTTTAGCTATATGCTGTCTATATTGAAAGCAATTAAAAACAGATAGCAGTTTTTATGCATTTCTGTCCCCTTCTAAAGTTGTGTGATTTCCCATCATCTGTCAGATTAAACATTAAAGGATCTAGTGAGATATCTTTCCAGCTGAGGACAGCTGACTACTACTTCAGTTCCTCAGCAGGAAACTTGCTCTTGTCACGGGCATATTGGTTGCTGCATGTGTTGTCTGCTGTTCAGGCTGATTACTTCCAGCAGCAGAAGAAAGTTGGAAAGTCAAAGCAATTCAAAAGCTTTGGTCAGTCAGCCTAACAGACTTAGGAATGTTTTTTGACAACAGGACAGTGGATTAGAATACTGTTTATTTTATAGAGAGCAATGAGTTACTAAACTACCATAGACAAAACTTGAATGTCCAAGTGCTCTTTCCAACCACCCACCTCATAAGACTTCAGAGTAAGCTTCCCAGAACCACCATGTTTAGGCTATTCTTATTTTCTAATAGCTCTTCATAACAGCAACTCCTTGGCACACTACAAAGATCGACAGTTCTTCGTTCAAGCAGCTGAAGTTGTCCACCGAGCAGAAACTAGCTAATGGGCACTTTATTGGTGTGCCAGTCACAACAAGGGACATCCAGCATGGAGCACTCTGTTACCAGCTTTACAAAACATGGTATGAGTATGGTTGGGTTCTTTTTCCCTTTAGGAAAGGACTCTAAACTTCAAGCAATTAAAAAAAAAATCAATAGGCGTATAGGCATCCCATTCTTCCAGAAATGGAGTGATTCTCCAGTTCCATGTTGACTTAAGCATCTCCAATACAGAAAACAGGGAGAAGCTGTTTCATATGATAACATGTTACTTTAACATAAACATCTGCACGTGTGTTTCTTTTTTTTTATTAAACTTTGTAAAACATTAAATGCATTTATTTATATTTTTCTTCATTCTTAATATGTTGCTAGTGTACACAATGGTAAATCCAGACATATGCTGCTTTTTTTTTTCTTATAGTTACTAAAATAACCACCACCAGGTCTTACAATTACTCAGAATGTAGCTTGATGCAATTAAATGAATTTCAGTAACCTGTGTTGTAACAAATTCAGTCCTACATTAAAGAAATCCTAAAATATAGTCACTGCTTGAAAGGAACATTTCTGGAGCAAGGGAGAGAATTTAAGGAGAAAGAAAAAGGAAGATAATTCTTGCCTTTTACAGTCAGATTTGTAGTCTGAAGTGTCCAAAAGGAAGCTATGCAAAACCTGCAGCTTTTGCCACCATGTTTACACTAAATAGGGAATTGCAGACAAGTCAGTTTGAGTTAGGACATACTGCCTGCATGACCTTATTTAAAATATGACAGTAATAATTGTCTGTTGAGTTGCTTTCAGATATCTGGGTTCATCAATTGGAGAGATGGTTTATAAAGTAACCTGGGTACATAACTGAGTAGTTACTGTTTTGAGGAGGGACTGCAAATGGCTGATTAGAATTAAAAGCAACTTCATTAATATCCAATCTCCAGTCTTTTACCACTTTTTCAAACTATTTACTGAAGCTATTTTAAATGTATCTATTTGTGATTTGCTGTTGGCCTTATTAGTCATCCTATTAAAAAATCCAACCAAAAAAATAACAAAAAATTCCCAAAACCTCCCAAATAAAAACGACATAGGTTAGTTGAGCTGACATTTTTATTGCCTGTTTGTAGTAATTTGAAATTTCTGTCTCTGAAGACTGACACCTGAGCTCTCCATATGTTAATTGTTTAATTTATGCTATTTTAGTTAATTTCGTAACAAATTTCTGTAACAATAACAAAAGAAATTGCAAAAATTTACTTGGGGAAAAAATATTCATTTGAAAAGAACTGCCTACATTTAATTGACCCAAACTTTGACAGAATTTATAGACAAATACTTATTAAAAAAATATATTTAGGGTTTGCCAACAACCCTGAGATGACGTTCGTTTCTTTATCTAGCCCCAAATGTGTCTTTTAGGTTACTGAGCTAGGAGAAACCAGTTTCTTGTCTTAATAAGTGGCAAGTTATGTGAGCAGGGACATTTTATTTTTCATCCTGACCTCTCTTTGTTTCTTCCATGTTCAGGTACTGAAAATGGCCAACCTTTCATGACTACAGCAGATAAAAGCCAGAACAGAAACACAGAATCACTGAGGCTGGAAAAGACCTCTGAGATCCAGGCAGGCCTTTACCTAGACACCGCCCTGTCAGCAGACCCTGGCACTGAGTGCCATAGCTAGACATACAAACATTTCTTACATCCTGACTGTTTTCCAGTGTTCAATCAAATTCTTCTAAGAAAGCTCTTTAAGAAAGAACAGGAGCTTAGGATAATTTTATAAAATAGAAATAAAAGTGTGTATTTTATCTTTAATCCTATTTATAACTGAGCATCCGTACATTTTTCTTCTAATTTATTAAAGTGTTATTTCTACAAAAAGTAGAAAGTAGTAGACTAAGACAGTCTATTTATTATCTTGTAAAAGCTCACAACTTCACTGATAATTTCATATACCTTAAAAAATAATAATTAGGCTTAGTTTCTAAGATAACATGCCTAAGTACAGATTTAGTTTCCATACTTGCTGTGTCAAAGGCCAAAAGTGATTTTACGTAATTCATTTACTCCTACTCTTATTCAGATGGATGCTTATTACCTATTGAAAAAACCCACTTAATTCCTTATGTATATAGTGGTATGCTCTTGTAATCTTGAGTTTGGCAAACAATAACAGTTACAGATTAAACTATTCAACTTGAATTAAAGTTGACTATAAAAATATTGTACTCCTTTTCATTAAATTATTTAAAAAATCAGACTGTCAGTTCTAAATTAAATGTTTAGATTAAATATTTAATCTAAACTCAAATATTTAATTAAAATTCTACTGTGTGAAATTGAAGGTGCTTGGAAAATCTGCTTTATCTGTGTTGACCACATTTGATTTCCACGGCATGCTATGTGGTATTGTGACTAGTTATATAAAGTTTAATTAAAAATGTATACTGTTAATGAATTAGCAGAATTATAATTATAATTTATTTATGCTTTTGGATTGCCAGACATTACTTTTGTTATTGTTATGAACACTGCTAAATTTATATTTATGTTTGCTAATTAATAAAACTCCTAAATCCAAATCAACTCTACCTTTTAGCATAAAAGAGTAAGTTATTTTCATTCTATCTTCCTAAAAATTCTCACGAACTTTAAAAAAATATTGAGTTTGAATAGCAAGAAGTCCTTCTGGTTATTATTTTCCATATAAAATATGGTGTCAAAAGAAGAACACAATTCTTTGTCAACAAGAAATTATGCAATATTATGGGACCATTGCATATTATGTAGCCTCAAAATGGCAGATTAGTATGTGCCAAAAAGACATTTAATTTTTAGGGCCTCTTGCAGACAATATTTTTAGAAAAATGTTCTATACTCTTCAGCTGAAAAATGTTTTACAAACGAGTTGGCATGGAGATGTGGAGATCCTGCTCCCTCAAAGCATTTAATTATGTCCCTGCCATTAAGAATACGAATAATCACACCTCAGTGGGGCTACTTATAATTAACTATCTGGATTATAGTATGAATATTGAAAGACTTAATCCACCACTACCTTGAATAAAGAATAGTATATGCAGTGCTTTTGCAAAATGTAAAATTATATATCATATCATAGTGTCCATATGTAGAGCACTTCAACAGAATTTTTTCTATTTATAATCAGTACTATACTGCAAATCTTTTAAGGTATTCTATGAAAAGGAAGCACCTAGAGTGTAGCCAGAAAAAAATAAGTGGCAAAATATAATGTAAAGTGACTCAACATTTCCCATGGTATTATTTTCCACTGCACTGGTCTAAAATATACTGACAGTTACTGTTCCGAAAGGGGGAAAAGCTCCATAAATAATAGGTAGGTCAAAGAAGTTCTGTCTAATTGGCCTTCTACAAACTGAAGCAAATGCAAGATAGAGTTTATTAGAATTTCAAGTGCAGAAGGGTAAATGTTAAAACTGCATTAAATAATTTAAGCAAAATAAAACATTTAAAATTGAAAGTACTCCATGAACTACATGTTACAAAAAATAAACCAAAAAAGAAAAGATGCTATAATATGTCTCTGGGACATTATCTGGGAAGATGGCAATAAGAATCTGGTTTCTAGATAGATTTGTTAAATGAATGATGACATGAAGCACAGATAGTGATATCTGCCTTTGAGTAAGTAAAATAAAGCACGTATTTGTCTCTTATGACAATACAAGAGATAGGCCAATACAGTTTCATATTCACACACAGTGACTCTCATATATATGCATCATAATTTTTTTTTAAAAAATCACATTCATTTCTTCATGTTTAACATACCTGGTAGTTGATAGAAAAAGAAAAAACTAGCAGTATGAGTTTTAGATAGTCTAAAAACTGATTTATCTACTGACTCTAGTGACATAATATCATTGGGATTTTCAGTGGGGAAAAAACAATGGGGAGCAGGATCTCCAACAGATACCTCAAAAATTGGGCAAGCATGAATTACTGCAGACTTATCTATTGGAATTTGGAAACTCTTTCAACTAACAAAACCCCCATGGGGCCCCCAGGCCTAATTAATAAAAATATATCTGCACTTCCCAAACACTAAATTTGGATTTCCCTAGCAATATCAGCATTCCTTTAGCTCTAGCACAGTATCTGTTAAAAACAGAAAAAAGGGGTTAAATTTCCCAGAACATATGTCTGGGCTGCTGCATGAAGGAAAGCCTGTGTAAACACAGGTGGGAAAACAGATGGAGAAAGGAAAAGATAGCAGGGAGACCAGTCTTATCTTGTGTCCTTTGTGGTTGAGAGGAATTTTGCCAGTTACTACAGAGAAGAGCAGGATGAGACCACAGTGAACAATCAGGCCTCTGTCCACCAGTGAGAAAGCAAATGAAGTAACAGCAGAGTCCTGAAAATGTTCCCAGAAATCCTCCTTTGCGTGAGCCATACTGAGCCTTGCTGTTTGGGCGGGATTTATTCCTTTCTTCTCCTCTGTGGGCATGTCAGCCCCACTCTGACACGCCAGTTCACGGAGGCAGCTCAGCATGTGCCTGTCGGAACCAGGACTGCCTGTCCTGAGTCTCTCCTCTGATTCCACAGGGCTGGAGGGGCACAGGACCTCACAAAACCCTCCTGCTCATCAAAGTCCTATGTACTAGTTTTGGGACAGCTTAAAACTTATGTTTGCAGGGGTAACAATCTCAGGTAAGTCATCAGGGGCTGAAAGCTGCTTTTCCACTCTGGTCTCCAAGCAGGGGCTGCTGGCTGTAGCTGAGTGCATGGGAGCACCATTTGACTGAGTCTGGGGTGAGGGGCATGCAGAGAAGTGGAAGGTCACAAGATGTCAGGGAGAAAAAGACCTTTCCAGAAGGGAAGGAGAAGTTGCAGAACCTGGCCTCACTTTGATGACTGAAGTAGCCCTAGGACCCACACATCTGAGTAAGAGGAAGGAGATAATTGGAATGGATTCATTTTATTAAAGCAAACGTTTCTTTAGTTTATTATACTACTGCATGTTTGATGTGATTAATTATCAGAGATTTTGAATTACCACCTTATATAATATTATTATGGAGCAATTCTGAAACAACTTACCACGGCAAAAATCAGAATATGGATGCAGCACTGGTAGTACCTCAGTCTCTATCACTATGTATTGGTATAGGTAAATTAGATTAAATTAGGCTCATTATATACGTCAGTAATTCTGCTCTGTAAAGCCCCAGTAACTAATGAACTAATCTCTTCTATAAGCAAAAGACTTATAGTCTTGTGCTTCATCTCTAAAGATGTCAAAATCTTTGCATTATGCTGATTTTGTATGTATAGCGAAGAATTAATACACAATCTGTAATTCCTTCTGTCACAAGAAGAGCAATTTCTAATCCAATCACCTGGCTTCTGAGGAAAATGTTCTATAGGATTAAAACCTGGAAATTTACTTCCTACCATTTATTACTGGGATTATATCATAAATATGTTTGAACTACCAAGATACTGAAGAGAAAGACAAATAGGCACTGAGACAGGGAAAGCAAAAATGGGGGAGCTATCATTATCCACTGCTGTGTACTTTGTATTTTCAGTATTGTAAACTGCAGATATTCAGGACCAGGGACAAGATGACAAAAAAATTAAACCACTTCATAATCATGACATCCTCAAAATACAATTGCTTACATTTTTCACCTGCATTCTTATTCTTATTTTCCATCCCAGGAAGCTGACTTCAAGTGTGTCAGTTGCAAGCTATCATCTCAGCTTAACTGCAAGCACATATGCAGTAGGGTTTTCCAACTCGCTATCCAAAAGGGATAGGTGTAAGCACCTTCCCTCTCCGTTCCTTCTGGAGGTTGCTCAGATCTGTGCTTGCCACTTGTGTTTTCCTCCCTTTCCCATCAGTCTCATGCCCATGATGTTCCACTGCAGCTGTTCTGTCTCCCATTTATTTGCACCACTCACAACTTGACTCCTCTCATATATATATACATCACAGTTTTTTTTAAACAAATCACATTCATTTCTTCACGTTCAACATACTCTGTTGATATCTATCTTGTCCCTCACATTCTTCCCTACAGTTTTGTCCTATGTGTTAACGTAGTCCCTACCATCCATTCATTCTCTCCTGACCTTCATTCACGTGTCACTAACCCTACATAGGCGGCTAGAAGACCATAATTCCTTGGATAAAGGTTGTATGGTCACATCCAGAGGGTACTAGTCAATGGACATTAGTGATAAGTGGTGTATGTCAGAGATCCATACTGGCACCAGTACTGTGTAGTGTCTTCATTAATTAAATAAATGAAGGAATTGAGTGCACCCTCAGCAGATTTGCTGATGAATCCAAACCCATCAGTGTGGTTGACACTTCTGAAGGATGGGATGCCATCCAAAGGGACCTGGACAAGCCCAAGAAGCGGCCCCTGGGAATCTGATGAGGTTTAACAAGGCCAAGTGCTGGTGCTGCACCTGGGCAGGAACAACCTCGGGTATCAGCACAGGCTGGGCATGAACAGACCCAGAGCAGCCCTGCCCAGAAGGACCTGGGGGTGCTGCTGGGTGAGGGGCTGGACATGCCCCGGCCATGGCACTCCCAGCCCAGAGAGCCAAACGTGTCCTGGGCTGCATCCAGAGCCCTGTGGGCAGCAGGGGAGGGAGGGGATTCTGCCCCTCTGCTCTGCTCTGGTGAGACCACCTGGAACTCTGCATCCAGAGCTGGGGTCTCCAAAATAGGAAGGACTTGGATCTATTGGAACAAATCCCAGGAGGCAAGATGATTGGAAGGCTGGAGCACCTCTCCTAGAAGGCAAGGCTGAGAGAATTGGTTTTTTCAGCCTGGGAAAGAGAAGGCTTAGAGGTGACCTAATTGAGATCCTCTGGTACCTGAAGGGAGTCTCCAAGAAAGAGAGACTTTTTACAAGAACATGTGGTGAAAGGCCAAGGGGAAATGGCTTCAAACTGAAACAGAAGAGAGTGGTCAGGCACTGGCACAGGCTGCCCAGAGAGGCTGTGGATGCCCAATCCCTGTTCAAGGATGAAGACACTTGGATGGAGCTCTTAGGAACCTGGTCTACTGAAAGGTGTCCCTGATGATGGTGGGGGGAACAGAACTAGATGGTGTTAAACATCTCTTTCAACACAAGCCATTTTATGTTTCTGTCATTCTATGGTAATTCCTATTGAGGGCAACCTTATTTCCTCCCATGTGAAAACTGTGTCTTTATCAGTGTGAGAAGTTTCTCTTGTACATGTAAAAGGAAAAGATGTATCTACAGCCATGCCTATAGTGGCAGCAATCCCATTTCTAATAAAGGGGAATTAGGAGCAAAATTTCTAATAATGAGCAACTATTAGCAAACAGAGAGTAAAAAATGGAGGAGGACACAAAAATATCTGCTGATGTTTCAAAAAAATAACATATAGTTCCACTAGAAATAAATCCAATAAAAGCAGCTATAGAGTATGAAAATCCTACGATTCTTCACTGGTAAGTGTGGCTTATATAATTTTAATGATGTAGAAATTACTATATAACTGCACAGTATAGTAAAAATTACTTTCATGTATTCTTCCTTGTCTAGTTCCCGTCCCTTTGATAAAAAATTCACATGAGCATACCATGTGAGGACAAGGATTCTAAGGTAAGGCAGTAAAAAGTTACTGTTTTCTACAAATGCCAGCAAAATGGTAGGTCTATTGAAAGGCCATATTGAATATGGCCTATTGGAAAGGGTAGTACCAGAAACTGCTTTCAAACTCCTACTAGCACTTGGAGGTGATATGTAGGATGATAGTGTCCTTCAAACAGCAGTCTGAGAAAAACCCACTTAGTGGGATGAAAATCAGCATCCTACACACTGCTGCTGCTCCTGCACACAAAGTTTAAGAAGATTACATTTATGAACACACATCAAGGTCAACGGACTGAATGCTCTTCCCACAGAAATACCAAGGAATAAACCACAAAGTCTCTGTGGTTACAGTGTTGTATTTACTCCTTCCCTCCCAAAAGGAGAAACCAGTGAGTGCAGATGAGGAAGAAGGCAGACAGTAGTGAAGCCCAGATCTTTCTATTGTCACCAGTTTGCATGTCCCTCAAAAATAAAGTGTACAGCAAAGGTGTAGTCTGACTCCTCTATTCCACTGGTGGTTATCCAGACATATTCTTTTTGAGAAGAATTACCAACCAATTGTAAGGTTTATTTAGTTTCCTATTAGACCAGAACTAAGCCCGTTTTTAATTAAAAACAAAGATCAGGCAAAAGAATTTAACTGTTCAACATCAGTCCTCAAACCTCAAAACACTTCCTTTCCTTTACTGCAACTTTTGGTTTTCCAGGCTTTTGTTCTCCCAACAGTCTCCATTCAAGTCACTCCCAAATATTCCTGATTCTACTTTGGTTCCTCTTCAGTCTTGGGTTTCACACCAATCTCCAGTTCTCCCATAACTTAAGGATTGCTGATTTTTATTGGTAAGTTTTTTTTACTTTTTTTTCTGATGTAATGTTATAGCACAAAAATATTCTACATATTAGGAGGCTTTGGTTTTCTAAAACCAATGCAGCATGCTGGTGAAACCCTCCACCGTTCTGGAGGTTAAGTCTACAAATCTCTCCAGAGGCAAGGTCCCCAAGTGACTCAGTTCTGGGACATAGCTGTCAGGAAGAAGATGGCATCTCTGAGCTGGGATGAGGAACTTTCAAAACATAAGACATTTAAAAAGTGAAGAAGGATCTGTTTAGCCATGGCACCCTGTCACCTGTGTGCCCTCAGGTGTTAATTAATTACTGATGTATTAATACTGATGTATTGTGTCAGACCTGGGAGCTGTACAGACTTCACGTTACAAGGAGCATCTTAAGCATAGTGTCAGCCTTAGATTTCTTGTGTGTCCATTTAGCAAAAAAGGATTTATTTGTTTTAGGATTTGAATGCAGCCTTGATCTTCCAGTTTATTATTTTAGCACTATGCAATATTCCTTGTGTCTGCTTTGGTCAGGAAGCATTACTCAGATTCTGATACATGCTTCAGGAAAAGCAGGTGTTCTCCAGAGAGATGGGAATTTTATAACTGTTTTTTATTTTCTGCTTTGACAATCCAAACCTTTTCAATTCACAGATATCTGATTTGCAGTTTGTTTCTCTCTTTTCAGCTGCAGTCACAGACTTATAAAATCACAGAATGGTTTGAATTACAAGGGATCTTAAGGACTGTCTAGTTCTGACACTCTTGCCATGGCCTGGGATGCCATTCACTAGGTCAGGTTGCTCTGAGTCCAGTCCAGACTGGCCTCAAATGTGTGGATAGGGCATCCACAGCTTCTCTAACCCAGATAGGTCTTTCTTCTCTCCAGCTGGAAATACACTTCTGGAAATTCGCAATATATGGTGTTTTGCTACAACAGATCTGAGCCAGACCACTTTGGATATTGGGGCATTTCTTCTCTCACATTCTCTCTCCCTATGCACTTGCCTTTTATCACCTCTCCTTACTGTACCTCCAAGCTACTGCAGCAGCTATTACTTTCTGTTTGCCCCAGCAGGCTTTGGATGCATTACCACCCATTTTTGAAACACCTGTCTCATCCCAGCTGCAGTTTGGATGAGCAAAAGTGCTTTAGTATGCAGGGTAGTAAGTTCCTGTAGTGTCTGATATTGCAAGTAGTGCTTTTTCTTTTTTGTCTGCACTCCTGTTAAGAAGGGTAGAAGTTGAACAGGATGAGCTAAATAGTTGTTTGCACTGCAACAACAGGCTGACAGTTATGTAAAATACTTTCATGTGCAATCTCCTCTGATCCTCTGCTGGTTCAGAGGAGTATTATGGCCAGATTCAGCACGCAGGCTCTTGCAAACTCATTTTCATAAACTAGGGCACTGCTAAGCATAGAGGAGACCAAGACCAAGGTTTCTCTGTTTCTTCATCCTCAGCATTTACCTTTTCTTTCTGCTTAATCTCCTGTCTTCAGCATCTACAATTTAATCCTGTGGGATAAGCACAAGGCCTCTTTACCAAAGTGCTTCTACAAATACTGGTGATACAAATCACCTTGCAGAGGCTGCCTAGGAGTGACAAGGTCTGCTGCCCAGATCAGTGGAAGTTGCTTTAGCGAATTATTCTAAAATGGGATTACTTAAGTAACTCTATAGCCCAACTGAAACGCTGAGCCCAATTCACTTCTCTTAGCTCCCCCCTTCTGTATACCAACCAAATGGCACTGATTAGGCTTTCAATTGAGCATTTTCTGAAAGGCGTTCAGGTCAGTTATGGGATCATTCCTGGAATTCAACAGCAAATTAATACAATGACCAGCGAACTGTAACTCTCATAGGCAGCAGTGGTATACTGTGGTACACAGATACTCAAGCACCTTCTGAAAACCAACCTTTCTGCTATTCTATTGCACAATGATAATTTACAGCCACAGAGAACAACTATTTTATATCTTCAGTTATTATATGTAAGAAAAGCAATTGCTTTCATCAAAATATGCATATTCAGGGTGCCTTCAACTTAGCAAATAACTATTTTTCATTATGATTACCAGATTAATTAAATTAGGATTAAAATTAATGCCTGATCTTTATCAACATACATTGGTTGGAGAGCTACCTAGTCAGATAAGAAGTCCAGTTTCTCACCATATATATTGGAAGGATAAACATGGATGTGTACTAAAATTCAGTGAAAAAGCACTAATAAGATCTTGAAATAATAATGAATTACAAAATATCCCACGTAAATATTCTCTTCTATTCATTGCTATTTTTACAATTCTTAATATGATTTTTACCTCTAGATTTATGACTCAAAAAATAGTATTCTTTCTTAAAGATTAATCCTGTCAATTAAAAAGCTATAAAATTACTATGCAAATGATTATATTTTTATTTAAATATTTTCTGTTAAATAACAGTCAGTTAATTTTTGAAGTTAGTTAATTCAAACTAACTTCCAAATTCTGGAAAGTCATTCTGCCTTTGTAATAGCTGTCCTCACAAGAGTAAGCAGACTCTGAATGTTTTATTCAGAAATATTTTGCACACTCTTCACTGCAGTTTGAATTGTCTAGGCAAGTGACTCTTAGTTAACTTATTCGGAAGTCTTTGTTATCTGTACGTTTGGTTCTAGTGCGTTCCCTCCAGCGTTTGTTTTTTTCCCTACTCACCTCCAAAGTAAGAGCCATCTGTCAGCTTCAGCTCCTTGTTGGACTTGGTGATGACACCAGCAACACCATGTTGAATGAAATACATCTTCTTACCCACAGCCCCTTCTCGGATAATATAATCTCCAGGTTGGAACACTTCAAATCTCAGTTTGCTTAGCATGGCAGTCACAAAATTTGGGTCTGCATTAGCAAAAAGAGGCATTGTAGCCACCAGCTTCCGACAGTTGAAGTTGACAATCTCCTAAATGGGAAGGAAACATCATAATTATAATGGGGTTCAATATGATGGGCACTGAAAAAAAGATGTTCTGCTTTCTTAATGAACAATTCCTTTATGCTCATATTGGACTTTTCCGTGTCTCTGTGCTTACTTTATAACATATTTTCATCTGCTTCTAGTGAAGTGATTGACACAAAAGTGCAGTCTGACTTGTATTTCTAGGTTTAAAGGTTGTCTTCTTCTGGTGATTTCCACATGTTTTTTATTACTGGAGTTTAAGGGAACAGGGTAAAAATTAAATTGTAGTTACACTGCTTGACAACTAGATTGGCTCTTGCAATAACTATATTAAGTGATGAAATTATGCAAGCCCTGTGTTTCCAAATATTACACCAGTAACATCTTTCTGTTTTGAACATATCCAGTGGTAATACAAATACATATATTACAGGTAGGTAGTTGAAATCAACAGGAAAATTTCCTGTGCCGTTCCTAATTAATATTATAAACACAGGGACATACATTTCTGTCCTTTAAAGAGATGTGGGTAACATAGATCCCTAAATACAGAAAGCTCTAGCATTTTCCTAGAGCCTTAAGGATTTCTCCTACCAAGGAGAAACTGCATTCATATTTACAGAGCACACTATGAGCACATCTTCATGAAAAGATTAGTACCAAAAAAGCTGTAAATGTCATACCTGTTTTAAATAAATAAAACCGAAACATAAGCCTATGAACAATTTATGAAATATTTTTAAGCTCATTCTTGCAGACCTTACATTGTCTTGGGAAATTAACATGGTCAGTTGCCATTACAGATTTAACACTGTATTGAAAAACTGAGACTAATCAGTATTACAGATGGAGAGGGGCTCAGGCAGGCAACATCTACTGAGGTGGCAAACCCAACATGATAGGAAGAGCAAATATAATAATTTGTATATAAATACAAACAGAGCAAATAGAAGAAAATTACAGCCAGCATTCACTTAACTGCTTTGCAAAACTAAGTATGTCTTTATTGTCAGTGGAGTATCCCTAGCATTTCTTACATTAATCTGAGGCTTCAAGATTAATGTAAAGGAGACATTCCACCTTCAAGTGCTCTCATTCCTATAACTGCACTCCTGCTGGAAATGGCTTTATCAACTTCCCATGTATCTGCTGTCTCATATTTTTAAAATCAGTTTCCTTGCATCAGGGAAAGACATGGGAATCCCCCTCTGAAGGAAAGCCATTTGCTGCTGAAGCAACTAACAGGCAAGTGCATTAACAGTGAGGAGAGGGAAGAAATAACCACCTTTCCCTGAGAAATCACATCCTTTCCAAATAATCTAGTAGGACTTGAATAAGTAAATTGGAACAAAATGTCTCACCAGGCACCCTACAGACTCGTCTCCCACGTAAAGAAACATGGTAAATCTGATGCAAGATATATTCTGTTTGTCTGAATTCAAAAATTATCTCAAGTAACAGCATGTGACTGCCAGACAGGTGACATTCAAATCTGTGAATACTGCTGAGTCAGTAGGTCAAAAGGGATATTGCCAAGATACTCTCTAGGTATATTGCCTCTTTATGAGGGAATAAGTATCATAATGGGATTCCAACTGTCTGTTTTTATAAAGCATGAGAAGCTTGTTTTCTTTATTGCTTAAACTCCACATTTCTTAGAAAAGCTCTAGCCATCACCTCCCTCCCAAAGGAAAGTTATTTGCTTCTCCCACTGCTGGTAGTGTGGTGTCATCCCATGAGGAGCCCCAGACTACATCCTCCATTCCCTGTGAGATTGCCTTGCTGCTGTCTCCACTGATGCTGGCAACAAGTATTACTTGTCTTGTCTTGCTTAGGGACTTTTCAGTAGGCTTGCTGCTTGTTTTCTGCTTCTGGAAGTGAACAGCTTGTCTCCCATGCCCAGGAGGCAGAGAAAATAAATTACTAAAGAAAGCAAAAATTGACTGGAAATTATATAGAAGCTGGTGGGTGAGCACAGAAAAGGCTGGGAGAGTGGAAAGTTCAGCTCCAGTCAAGACTAGGACGAAAGAATAAAATAGATTTAAGCGGAGTAGTACTATGAAAGAGAGAATGGGAGTAAAACAAAAAGAAGGAACACAAAGACCTTGAAAAAAATAAACAGAAAAAAAAAAAAGAAGGCAGAAAGCTTGACTTTAAAAACAGGTTGAGAATGGAAACTGGTGGAAAGTGACAACACAGGAACACAGAACCTGGGGAACAGGTGTCTGGAGTGAAAGCCGAGAAGTAGGGCAGTAAGTGTTTTATTAAACAAAAGGGAAACTGGAAAAAAAAAAGAGGTTTTCCGTAACATATCTTTAAAGTATGATAGGAGAGATTATGATATATAGACAGGGGAGAATTCAGACCTGGATGACTCCTTTGTGCAGACCCAGTCCTACCCAGCCAGAAAGGAATCCATCTCATCTTGGGAATCCCAACAAAACATGCCCTTGGAAGAAGATTTTCACCCTTGGAATCTTGTGTTCTTTTCTGGCTCAATCTTCTGCCCAGTTTTCCCTTGCATTATGTAATCTCTATCTGGATATACCCATGTATACACACACATTATGCTGCTCAGCCTGAGTTGCCTAATGAAGGTACCAACATAGCTACAAAACCACCCTGCTGAGGTAATTTCAGCTGTTATTCCTAGTAATGCATTCATTTTGTTGATTAGTTTTCTGTGAAAGTTTGGGCTAAGTACAAACTTCCCTTATTTAAGATGTTAGAAGGTGGAAAATTACCGAGGGAGAAAGAAATGTGTCATTTTTAAGTGCTTTGTTTTTCTTTAAAGTGTTCTTTTATTTAAATATGAGATCATTCAGAGCAAGTAAAATACATTTCCCTGAGTCTTAATCACAGGCAGTTCTGCAATTTCAAGTTCTTATGTATTACTTTAAATATCATCCTGGGGAGAAAGAAACAGTAAAGATTATGAAAGTGTTTTATATAACTCAGAAAGTACTAGGAGAAGTTCTGTGTTTTAGAAGAGAGGCAACAAAAGAACAAACTGACAAATTAAGAGCTGACATTTTGCACAGAGAAAAATCTTTCACTCATATTTTTCTTTTAATTTTTTGGAGCTAGACTGGAACCAGACTATGCTGCCCCATATGATATCTTCATTAAATGAGATTTTGTCTCACCTCTACTTGAAGAAAATACCAAATGAAGCCTGAGGAAAGGATTAGAGAAGAAAATACCAAATGAAGCTTGAAGAACAGATTAGGAGTGCATTATGTAGCTGAAATAGTTAAAGAGCAAGAATGAATCAGACCTAGATGGAGCAAGTGTTGATCTATTCCATTTGCTGGTCTCTTACACAAGAATTATATCAGAGATGCAATAGTCTGCTTTATATAAGAGACTGGTTAGATAATTACACTGGATTCTGCTCCTTTGTAGTATATTGAATTTATTACTCATCTTGACCTTCCTGGATATTTTTTCAAACTGACATTAAAGCATCAGATATTATCATTTTGTATAGGTTCAGTATTTCTTGATGGATTCTCTGAAGCATCTCAAGATGTTACAGAAGCAGTCACAACAATGTCCCAGCTGTGACTAGAGTTCTCTGATGGCATCTCTAAAAATGTTATGGACCTCTTTTCCAGAGGATTTTTAGACTGATTATAGTGCTTTTAGCTAGACTGGCAGGAAAATCCTGTTGCCATAAAAAAGGAAAAATTCTTGAAAAATCTGCTTGCCTGAAAAGTTCTTTACTTTTTCTCAGTAATCCAGTTGAGCTAATGAAAGGTACTACTTCCATCTACAAGCTATGTTTTTCTTATGGGTAGACCATTTATAAATATAGCTTAGCTTTGTTAGGAGACTTTTAGATACTATTGTGAAAAACTGGTGTATAATTGTAACAGTGCACTTATTTTCTGACTATTCCTTCACATTTTGCTTTCAAAGGATGTGAAACTAAATCAGTCTTAGTTTCCTGATCATTAAAAGGAAGAAATAACTTCACCAAGAAAACAATTTTTTCTTTTAGAAATAACTCACAAATGAAAAATTACTGACACATCATTAAGACAGAACTTAAAGGCATAGGAAAGACTATAGTTTTGAAAAGGCATTATATTTAGGGATTTGGGGTTGTTTGAGCAGGGTAGATATATTTAAACCTGGTTTTAAGGAGCTATAGTCTGTATGTGTTCATGATTTCCTGTATTTTTTTAACCCATTGGTCAATTATAGTCAAGTTTGGCAGAAAGGAGGCATCTCACTGATACTAAGTTCTCACAGGTTTTATGACAGCAGGCAGTCAGGAGGACTAGGATTAGCACCCCACTGAGGGAATGACTACATCATTATCTAACAGCTTGTTAAATGCCAGAAAATCTACATGTGGCAATGGGATGCAATATTCTTCATTTCTGGCGCACCTGAAATTGCTCAGATTGCTTTGACACATTCTGTTTAATCATCTCTACAGAGTGTATGTCTTAAAAATAAATTTTGCTCAGAGGCCTTTCATTTAAGTAACAACAACTATGTATAATTTTTCTGTTTGAATGGGATTGCCAAAATTTTCCATTTTTCAATTACATTGATCAGTGTCAACATAGAGACTCTACTTAAATTTTACTTAAAATATGTTAACTCATCCATAGTATGTCTAGAACTGTGTCAGTAAACACTATTCTTTTTCCTGCAGCACTCGGTATTTTGTCATTTTGTCACTATAACTGGATATTCCTTCTGTCTGTTTCAGAAAAGGTCCCTGTTTAGCCCCTTTGGTTATGTATTTTAAAGCCCAAGAATGCTCTGGTCTGAGGTAGTCAACATATCTGAGCTACAGACAAAGCAGAAAACCTGGAAAAAACCTCTAATCTCCAAGGCAAAGAGAGTCCATGGGATCTCAATTGCCTTGAAAACCAGGCACCAGCCTATTTACATTTTCAAAGCCGTCCAGTTCCCAAGACCCCCAGTATACCTGGATAAAGTGTATCCACAGGCAGAAAATTTGCCATCAGGCTGTGAGATAAACTTAGGCTAAATGAAGGAAGGAATACATAGGCTTTGCAGCAAAACAATGAATGAAATTCCAGCTCTACCAGGACTGACAGGACTGAGTTAAAGCAGGGGTTTTTTTTTCTGTCCAGCTCTGTTCAACTCAGATTAAGACAAGTCAACCCTAAACAGAGCATATGGTAGCTGGTATTGCAGTCTTCTAAGAGGAAGCAATCTTTTTCATGCATTTGCAATCAGGAGGGATAAAGATTTGACCAATTATATTTTCTTGGCTTAGTTGATTAAATGTTGGCCTTCTGCATACTTTTCTGTCCTTCCTTTCTTGATTAGAATTTTTATTCAACTCCTTAGATGCATTTTTTTACACTTCAGTATTATTATTGCATTAAGTTCAAATGCAGACAAAATAATCCTTTTGAGGCAATATGGTTCAATCCAAACCTCCAAAGGCATCCTGATTAAAGATATCCATCTTTTTCCCAGCTTGGTAATTGATTTAATGGAGCTTAAGAGAAAGAAGTTCTGTGCATCTCAAGCTCTTCTTTGAATTGTCCATTATATTTAGGAGATTAAAATAGAGAAAAAGAAAGAAAAACTACACTATCTATCCCCTCTTTCATTCACCCAACTGCTTTTCCACTTTCTAACTATTTCAAAAAGGAACTTAGCTTTCATCTTCTTCAATGTTCTGGAATGTTAAATGCTGCTTAAGTTTGTTTTCCAGCTGGAAAGAGGACAAGAGGCTTTAAAATGGTAGCAGCAATACAGCCAATGTTTTAAGGCAGTCTGTAAAACAGAGATAGCCAGTCTAATTTCAAAACCCTGAGAAGTCCTGATAATTCAGGTAAGTACTCAAAGTCTAGGCCACCTGATCGTCTCTACTTCTTGAAGGTTTAACCCTTTCAGCTGTTCTGCTGAACAAATTTTCTCTATGTATGCTTTTTGGAAAGAACACCCTTATTACAGGAGGCCATGTGGAATTAGTGCTGTACCATACATAACAGCAGTTGCTTAGAGACTGTTCTGTCTTATTAACTGAATAAATAAACTCCAATTTGCAAAAGTATTTAACAGTCACTATTTCAGTTTCCTGCCCTGGAGTAACTAAATATCTTCATTCCCATTTGTGTGTGTGTGTACCCTGGAGTTTTATATTTGTTTTATATACAGTATTTGAAAAATAATATCTTGGGGAGGGGGGATAATTAAGGCTGAAATCTTTGTTTAGTTGGCATTTTAAGTATTGAATTTGCCCATTATGCCAATGAGAATACAGATTTAAACACATGTACTTAAAATGGTAGCAGAAAATAAATTCTAAGAGATGTGAAGCTGAAAAAATCCTATCAGCACTGATATCCTTTTGGTATCTATATGATTATCCATACTTTGTGTTAGTGCATGGAAAACTGGCATAAGTTTCATGTTTGCTTGACAACGAGTGAAGCATCTCTCATATTTTTCTAAATCACTTTCAGTGATTAGGTTTGTGCTAATAATCACAAAACTTTGTCCAGTCTGCTTGCTCACAGGTTTGTCTCTACTGCAGCCCTGCTTTTCCACTGCCTTTGGAGCCTCCAGTCACCTCCTCCAGCTGGTGATCTGCTTCTGGAAATCATTTTCACTATTATGCATTTGTACTGGAACTCTACTAGCCATCACCAATCAATATGTGGTTGACCTTGTATGTTATCTGTGTGGCAGCTACTATTTTTAATGCTATATCCTCCAAAAAAACCAGTTCAATTGCTACTTACAGCTATGCTCAATGAAGGCTACCCCTTATATCCACCAAAGTCAGTAAGATTTCACCTGATCACAAAAGAAAAAGGGGTTTCAGAATAGTGCTGGAAAGAGTGCTGCCCTTCTCAGGACAGTGCTGGATTCACCTCGTAGCAAGGGATAGCAACTGTGCTTGAGAGAAAGAAAAAGAGGAGAAGAGTTTCACAAAGGCAGCCTGAGTTACATTTGTGTGAATTATGAGGTAAAATATATCATTGCTTTATTGTTTAAGGCACACAGTTAGGATAAAGGAAAGCCTGAAGAGTTTCTCTCACTTGAGAAAGAGAAGGTCATGAATGAGTAAAATAACTTGGATGAAAGCAGGGAGGAAGAAATCTGTGTTTGAAGCTATCATGGGTGACAGGAGCTAAAACAAACTTTGAGGCAAAGAACTAGGTGGTGGGAAAACATGAACATGCCTTAGAAGAAATGGAAAGCTATGGTTTGGATCCAAATTTTTATGGTGTTTCTGATTTGCACTTGTTTGATCAAGATCAGAAACTGAAGCTGTGAATGCTTCCATGGAAAGTTTATTGTGTCCTCTGAGACAGGCAAGGAATTCCTTCTGCCATTCCAACTCTCCCTCTTTGTCCTCTCCTCCCTTCCTCTGTCCCCCATGTACTGCAACCCAAATGGCCAACACTGAGCAAAAACAAAGTTCTCAAGAGAATGTGCATTATCTACACCCTGTGTGTTTGGTTTCGTTGACACAGTAGCAACAACAACCAGGAAAACAGTTATTTAAGAATCAGTGATTTGTTCACTGAGTTATTTTACAGCTCTTGTACAGCTCTGAATGAGAATCTTGTTAATTGCTAGGTTAACACTTACTCTTCTTGTAATGAATTAAAACCCCATTGGTTCAAAGGCTCTCTCTAAAAATCTATTAAGTGGCTTAAATGAAATGTTACTGATTATACAGGATAATTCCCAGTTAGCTGAACTTGAAATAACCACCCTGAAATTATGTTTAGTGTTTTTAAGTATATTTCAGTTTGCATCTAATTTGATTTGTAACTACTCAGAGGTCTACTCTATGTTATGTGCAAGAAACACCAAACTCTTAACTCTACCTAACACACTAAATTTAGATATTGTTAGACAATGTATATTCCCCATTTTAAAGTGGTAAAACAGAGCTATTATAATCAACGAGAATTATTTAGATTGTTTAGGTAAATGTGTGACAGGACCCTGAATGCCTGTATGTGTATGTGCTAGAATATTTACAATGCCAGCTATAGAGGTACACATCTATATATAACAGAAGGATATAAAAAGAAAGATAAGGAGGATGCACAATCCCTTTCTAATTCTGAACTCTGCCTTCGTCACTGCTTTGCAATGTGAACTGGGACAAGCTAATTGTAATACCATTTGGATTGGCCTTCTAAAGGAAAGTACTGACAAGGATGCTGGAGTGGGATCAGGTGCAACGGCTCAGTGATCTTACGTTGTGAGTAGCAACTTGTAATGCAGGTGTAAGTAGCCCATGACCCACATTCAGGCCATTGCACCAGAGCCCAGGCATGCAGGAGTAGAAAAATACTGCAAGTGCTGATTTTAGAGCCATGGTTCACAGTGAAACACGAGAACGATGCTCATTGTAAGGGTGAGACATAAGAGAGCTGGCTCCAGGAAAGTTATCAGCAGGTCATAAAAATGAAGATAAAGTTTCTGGAAATAATTTAGTGGAGTGTCAGCCAGACAGCCCTCAAGACAGAATTTGCTTGAGAGTACCACTTTGGCTAATATTGGTAGCTGCAGGGAAAAGAAATGAATAAATGGCAAGGGAGTTGTAAAGAGTGGAAAAATTCTGAGGAGGGCAAATGGTGACAGCAAAAACAGCCTCAATAGCAAATCATGTGGAGCAAAGAGAAGGCAATCTGGCAGGAGTAGACAATGTGTATTAGTAATAAGACCCAGAGTAAAAATAATGCATCAGGCTTTAAACATCCAGTAGGCAGACACAGTAAATAATGCCATGGCATTGGAGTAACAAAAGAGTCACTTTACAATTAGGAGCCAAATCATGGCCAATGCTTGACAGATCAAGGATCCACCACGACATCCTCAGCATTTTTACATCCTGAAAACTCTTATTCTGTAGAATAAGAAACATGGAGAAGAAGCAGCTATGTAAATAACAAGCAAGAATTCAAGAGAGATACCTACAGCCTTCTGCTGTCCACATTTACTGCTGTTGCTCTATTTGATCTCTGAGTGCCATCACTGAGGCCTTAAATACTTATGCTTGTACTTCCACCCAAGAACTGGGCATGAACTAAAAGCAAAGGGTCCTGATGACAGCAGGGCGCTCAAAAACTGCATTAGCATCTGTGCATGAGCCCAGTCAGCAACAGGATGCAGTTCTTTACATAATTTTAATATTCTTTTTCAAAACATTTTCAGTTAATCTGCTTGCCTAATTTAAAATTTATTTTATTATTAGCAGCACTTAATTAAATTATATATATAAAATTTAATTGCTCACTTAGTGTATTAAACTTAGGCTGAGGTTTATTTCTGTAAAAATATATATTCCTATAATGTATTCAGAAAGTTCTTCAAATTATTTTTAGACTGTATCTTAATCTCTACTTTTATGAATAAATTTATATATATTGATTTTATATCATAGGAGGATCCCTAAACTTCTTGTAGCTACAATTCATTTTAAGGTAATATCTTATAAATATAGTCTGGTGGTATAGGAAATATGTGCTGAGCTATATGGCAACAGTAGAAGAAGAGAGACCTTATCAGAGTACCTAATGCAATATATGCACTTAGTACTTTGCAAAGACATCAAGAGTTTTACACAGCATTCTTCTCACACAGACATCCTGGACATGTGTTTGCATGTATGTGTCAGAATATATGTATATATGTGTGTATGTATACATACACAAATACATATGTACACATATACACATATACATATATACATATATACATATATACATATATACATATATACATATATACACACACACATATGTATATGCTCTCCCACAGATATATTTATACCTATACATGGAGATACCTGTATGTCTACAGATGCACATATTTGTACATTAAATCAAAAAGATCAAAGTGTAACTAATTAATGTGTCCCATTAGAACTATATATCAAAGTAGATTTAGTTCTCTTATTTAGAGGTTGATACAACTCATGTAAGAGTGTGGGCTTGTATAACCCAAGTTATAATCTCTAAGCAAAGAGGTGAGAGGAAAGAAGATTCTGCTCCAAGTCCCAATTATGTTCTTTGGAAATGAAATGTCCTGATGTTCTATATTCTGCAAGGACACATGATCTGTATCTATTTTCAGTGAACATCTTCTCACATGGTGGCCTAAAAATAGGCCAGCCATGAACTTTAAATAATGGCTGAGGAAGGGTATTAACCTCTTTCTCACATTCTAAGTTTGTCCCTTTGCTGTAAGTATCAATAATATGAAGAACGTATCTGATGTTAGAGAATGACAAAGCAAGCTGCAGATACTCCATTTCTGCTTCTCTACAGATGTCTTCGCCTCTTAATTCTCTTCAAGGTCTACTATACAAATTAAGCTGTCCAAACACAATAGTGACAGCATTTCTTTTCCTGTAAGTAGTGAGTCTGTTTTATGCCAGGTGTTAAAAAGCATGAACTATTTCATTTCCAACCCTGCAGGGTGGGAGAAGTTCTACTCTTGGTGAAATATGGATGATTGTGAAAACTCATATTTTCATAAATACACAAGGGTTTATTCCATGTGTGGCTATGACTGGTACCTCGAGTTGCTGGATTTTTTGATTTGGGGACTGTGGATATCTGTATTAGCTGCATTTCCAAAATCATCTCTTACAACTCCCATAGCATAATGGAAATTTCTCAAATGTTTCTCTATAATTCTGCTGTTTTCTTACTTTTTAAGCGAACACAAATACACTGTTACTTCCTGATTTTCATTTTAGTAAAAGAAAAATCCTCAGTATGAAGAAAATTAAATTTTTAATACATGTAAGGGATACTCATGATATCACAAAAATAATAGTTTTCAGTTGCACAGTGATCTAATGATGGCTATACAAGCTAAAGTGAAAACTGCTAATTACAAAGAATGTGGCTTTTCTTTATATTGATATATTTACCACACAGGTGTTTGTTTTATCCACAAAATATTATAGTCACCTAGCAAAGCATCATGCTTTGCTTCAGTGAGTGTACAAACATGCAATGATCAGTTCATAAACTTGCAACTGTTCATGTTTTAGGGCATGTCATTTGCATCCTTTCAACCAACCACAGAATTTTTTTGCTTTTCCCAAAAAAAAAGGGGAAAGAAAAATTGATTTATTGAGAAGAAAATTAATGTCGGCTCTACAGAACAAGCTAGAAGGTTAAAATCCTTTTCAGGGAACTCCTTGCCTGTCAGTGCTCTACTGCTACCTAGGCTGGCTAAGGATCCAGTGCTACTGCTGAGCCAGGGCTGTGCAGAGGTATTGTGAAAGAGGCAGTGGGGACAGATAAAAATATTGCCTTGAACTCAGTCCAGGACCTACCAGGAAGTCTGTACCTGTATTCACAGTGTCAGACTCCATATTCTGCTCCAGCTTTTAATTTCACTCATCTCTGAGACTTTCATTAATCACTAGAAGTAACAGATACTAAGTTCTTTCAGTGTTAGGCAGCTATCTTTAAATGAAACAAGTGTAATTCAACTCCTTGTGCCCATATCTATGCTATATATCTTTATCTGTCCACTTCTAATCATTTCAAAGTTTTTAAATCAATTTCCATTTCCATTTAATCCCCTACATAAAAATTATTCTTCAAAAGAGATTAGATTTTCAAGAGATTCTTTTGGAGCTGGAGAGGAGACTTCAGATGTTTCAGGTACCAAAAAAATGGAGTATTTAAAATTTGACTTATTGGCAATAAGATTTCTGGAGAAAAGATTTTAGGTATTTGCTTATTGCATCTTCTAGGTAACACTAAGAACACAAAAGTACAGATTAGGCAGAGTTTTGTGCCAGTTTCAAAGTAATGTACAACTTCTTTTTTTTTGTTCAAGTAGCACTAGGATGGAAGTAAAACAATGATTTAGTGTTACCTTGAGGTGCAAAATTTAACTTGGATTATCTCCCACAGCTTTAACTAGGTTAACCTTCCTAAATCATTGGTGTGTCAATGGCAAATTAAGTTCATAAATGTGCATTCAGAACAGATCTTGTGCTTTTTTGCATTTTGCTCTCCTTGTATTTGTCTTTGAGATCACATGCTTTTAAAAGGCAACTACAGATTTATGCATGGAAAGTGCTGTGTAGCCTTCTGTGTGCTGTTACTACCATAATGTGCAACTGAGTGCATAAAAATAGGCACACGCATTTGCTTCTGCATCAGACAGTTCATGGCATATTTATCTCCTCTTGCTGGAGGTGAGTCACAACTCCAGTCTTTATTTGTGCTGACTTTCATGGACATTTAAAGGATGTCCCCTCAACACAGAACCTTTTGTATTACATGTACCCCCCAGCATTTTTACTGGTTCCAAACAAATGTGCTTCAAAAGCCTTTAGTCTGCTTTCTGAATTTAAATTCCACAGTGAAAACTCAAGGGAAAAATGGTCACTCTTACCCACCTCCACTAATGAGATTTATAGAAAAGGGATGTGGGCATGTCTATACTGTGCATCCCTGTCTTGTCTGAAATAATGTTTTCTGCTAGAGTCCCGAGTGCATCCTCCCTCTGCTTTCTCTTTTCTCCTTCCTGTGCTTACATTATGGAATGACTTTTTCATGACTTTATGTCTGATAGATATGAACATGTTGTGGTAGGCACCAATTATAGCAACCTCTTCTTAGCTTTCACCAGGAACTACATGAAGATTAAAAAAAAGTGCTTGACTCTTTCCATCCACTGACCCAAGCACCCCCTGGTACCAAGCAGCTGAGCAATTCTTTGGTCTGTTAAAAACTGAGACATGACAGACAATTGGAAGCATGATCTTGGGCAGAATAAGGCAAAGGGTGAATTTTGTCTCTGCACGACAGCAGCTATTCTCTCATATTTTCTGGGCCTTGGACCTGGTGATTCTGCTCTTTCTGATTCTGCTCTTCAGATGCCTGAACAACACTCCCAACGTGAGCAGACACAGACTGGATTTACTTTTCTGGAACAGGATTTTACCTCTCTCATAGTATGCAGTTTGCATCTAAATAGTTTGGAACTTTTATGAAACTACTTGCCTTTCTTCACACAAAAGACAACTACTGCACTAAGAATTGGGCATTTAGTTGGATTAGTACATTTGAAGAGCTCATGAAAGAACTGTCATGTCTGAAACATTTATTAAACAATTACAACAAAGGAATCTTGTAGGTGCAGTAACCCGACTATTCAAAATCATAACTACTGAGAAGTGCTGGTGTATTATTATCTGTATTATCAGAAGCAGTTAGATCTGGAACTTGTCAAAGCGTGTCTCAACTCAGGATGGATTTGCTAATAAAGCATGTCAAGCACAGAAAGGACGGTGATCAAAGTATCCTGAACATGTGGAACAGCAATTGAAGTGGCTGACAATTCCTCCACAGCATGTACACTGTGAATGTGCATACATCAAAGGGCAAACACACTCCCCAGAGCTCAGCAAATCAAACCACATTGTCTTACATCCCTGGGAAACAGTCTTGAGTGTGCATTCTGTTTGTTACCATGTCACACCTGGGGCAGAAAATAATCTTAAAACACAATAATCAATCACCTGGTGATTGTCTGCCCATTTCCACGTTAAAATGGCCATTTGCTACTATTTGCTACTATTTTCAATTTTAAAAACCTCATTATAGTTCTTTCTGAGAACTTTTCTTTCAGCCTTGTATGCTTGGACTGCAATTTAGACATAATTTTTGAAAACCATCAATTTTCTTTTTCAGCATTATTCAAATAAATCATACTGTGGTATACAGCATTTATTCTGCAAGACTGACATGCTGCACAGTTCACTCATGATTCACTAGTCCAGAATATGAACTACAGTTCTACTTTATCTGTGCCTCTGAGACAAGCAAACAAACAAACAAACAAAACCCACTTTAATTCACTAGTTAAAGATAAGGGGATAATTAAGTGACTTGCAATGTGACTACATCTATAATAAGGATATATTTTTCTTAGTTCCTCTCTTTAAGCTTTATACTGAGGATCACTACATATTAAAATGCAGAAAAGTACAATGGATTGCAATGAATTAGTTACCTGTCCTTTCTGAGATAAATTTGGACATAAGTTGTTATGGAATCAGAATCTCCAAATTCAAATATTTCTGTGATACTTTATTGTATTTTTATTTAAAAAAAACCCTACCTTTATTTTAACATTTGAAACCCCACAGCCCAACACCATAATGACTACACTATTAAAAGATCAAAGCATTTTTTAATCTAATCACACCCCATTTTGGCCTTATATTATTACTCTGGAGAAGCTTTGTCTTTCCTGCACAGGACTGTAGTATAGTCTAAATAAGAATACTTTCCTTTGTGACTTCTAAAGATAAATACTAAATAAAAAGAAAGATAAAAAGGACATAAATTTTAATAGGGAAAATGTCAACAATTAGGAAAGAACACTAAGGTTACCAAATTGATAATTTTAAAACTTACTTTAAACACACAAAATAATTGCTCTCCAAAAATACCTCATTTGTCTCCAAGTACCAAACCAGATGGTTTGGGTCCAGTTTTCACTCAGATACAATATAAATTATAAATCCAGTAATGGAAGCTTTCCTTCATTTTATTGTGAGAGTACTTTCCTTACAAGAATGTCACAAAATGCCACTCTTGATGCAACACTAAGTACAGAGCAAGATGCTTCTCGGAACCTTACACTTGACTCATTAGGCTGTAAGAGGTACCACAATGTACCCACACTCATTATCCCCATAGGAGCAACAAAGGTCAAGGACTTCACACAGACCTGCTCAGTTCCAGAAACAGCACCATGTAAAGGTGAAGAAGCTTGTTAGAGAAACTACAAAAAGCTTCTTATGGTCTGGTTGGAAGTTACTGGTGGGGAGCAGTATTAAGTGATACACCTAAATAAATACATGAAATAATGTATTCGTTACAACTTAGAGTTAGTTTTTACAATTACATTACAATTACAATTACAATTACATTACAATTTAAAACAAAAAGTAAACTCAATGGTTGGCAGTGACTGGAAAGCAAATTAACCTTAGGAATTATTTGCATTATTATAGTATCAGTATTCTTGCTGCAGACCTGGTCCTTTCACCTCTAAAAGGCTATAGTAGACCCAGGGGAAAAAAAACTGAAAATGACAAGAAGAATGATCTAGCTTCCATGCAATAAAGAATTAACTAGAATATGTCTATTTACCATCAAAAAATACAGTTTAAGGATGTTATCATGTAGCTCTATAAAATCGTAACTGGCATGCAAAGAGTCAGTAAAAATTTAGTGTACTGTATCATTTTTGAATTAATGGCCATCAAAACAAAAAACATTTGGAGCCATGTTCAATCCCAAAAGAAGGTGATAGTTTCTCATGCAGGAGGGGTCAGGTCCGTGCCCTTTGACAAAGGAGGGTGTGGTTGCAGAGAGTGCCTCGAATAAAGAATGCAAATAAGTAATTGGAAGAGATGTGTATTAAGGATTACCCAGTGGACAGATCACATCAGTCTAAGAGCATCCCTCGACCTGAGAATATTGTGAGTCTAGGAGAGTCATCCAGGGACACACCATACTTTCCCTGTTCTTGTTCTTCCATGGGCATCCACCCACAGCCACTGCTGGCAAGAGTGATGGCTTAGACAAAGGCCAGAGCTGAGTCACTTTGACTTATACTCAGTTACAAGATGGAACGAGCTATGTATAAATATTTTGACTTTTATAATTCAGGTGTTCTTTTGGAATGTATTTGTCTTAGGTGCATGTGGGTTTTGTTGTGTTTTTTTTATTTTATCTTCTTGTCTGTAGTGTCTCCATTTCATGTCGTGACAGTTACAATAACCACTTCTGAGGCCAAAGGATATTCAATCCTTGTAGGTGGTAAGAACTAGAAGTTAAAGAGTGTGAAGTTTAATATCTCTGTCTACTGAAGAACTAGAGATGATATTTATGTAAGGGACACATGCTAATTGTTTCTAATCACTACCTCAAGAAATGAGGGAGAGAGACAGTTAATTGCAAATGCTATTAAAGACAGAATTTATTTCATGTCAACTGCTGTTAGAAGATGCAGCCTTTTTTCTAAGCTAGTCAGCTAGGTTTTCTTTACCGTGAGAGCATGTGTGTGTGGGTGGTGTGTGCAGAGAGTCTGATGATTATCTTAGACTTGTTGCAGAACTTGTATGGAGCTACAGATAGGTTTGATGAATCCAGCTCTGCATGGCGTGTAAAAAGCAATTTAAAATCTTTCATGCTAGGAGTCTCTTGATTATCTCGTTCTTGAGAAGACTGGACACTTATTATCAGATAAGTCTAACTGTGAAAAAGAGGATATGCTTTCAGTTCAAGTGAAATTTCTGAATTTAATGAATAGAAACCCTTACCCTTTATTTTGTCAGTGAGCATGTGACCTTACAAGCAGTTATGCACATAACATGTTACAAGTTATGATTAATTCAGTTTGAGTGCATAGAGCTGAGAGTATCCAATTAATTGCATTCCTAGCGGATTAATATGCCCAAACTGTTCAATTAACTAAACATGGGAGAATATAGAACTTTTCAGTTTCATAGATGTTGCCCAGTCATCAAATGCAATCTCTTTGTTAATACCAGATTATCCTTGAAGGATACAGGTCAGCCACTAGTTGCTTTACTCAGCTTTGAAACATTATTCAACCAAGCTAGGCACTCATTCACAGGCATCAAATCTTTTCTCAGATTTTTTTAGATTGTAATGATCCAATCTATTATGAGTGTTTGATACATAATGTTCAGAAGCTCATTAAAATGAACATCCATCCTCTTTTACAAAGAAAGTCTTAAATTGTGCTATCAAGGCAGATGATTGCCCTGCTCTGCACTAGTGTAACCTCACCTTGAGTCCTGTGTGCAGCTTTGGGTGCCACAGCATTAAAAAAACATTAAACTATTAAACTATTAGAGGGAGGGTCACAAGGATGGTGAAGAGCCTTGAGGGGAAGCTGAATGAAGAGCAGCTGAGGTCACTTCTCTGTTCAGCCTGGACAAGAGGAGACTGAGGGGAGACTTCACTGCAGTTATATCTTCCTTGTGAGGGGAAGAGGAGGGGCAGGCACTGATCCTTGCTCTGTGTGACCACTGACAGGACTGAGGGAATGGCTTAGCGTTGTGTCAGGGCAGGGTTAGCAAAAGGTTGGCTATTAGAAACAAGTTTTTCACCCAGAGGGTGGTTGGGCACCGAACAGGTTCCCCAGGGCAGTGGTCACAGCACCAGCCTGAGTTCCAGAAGTGTTTGGACAATGCTCATGAGCACACAGTGTGACCTTGGGGATGGTGCTGTGCAGGGCCAGGGTTGGACTCCATGACCCTGATGGGTTCCTTCCAGCTCGGCATATCCTGTGATTCTGTGATTCTGTAAGCATATACAGGTTTATTACTAGAGTTGATCATATAAGAATTATGTTTACACCAGATTTTTGTGGCTAATTCTATGTACTTCAGCTATTTTTAATGGTTGATCATATTTATATCATGCATAATTACTTTTCTGCTAAAAAAATCCCCAAAATTTTAAAATGTGGACCAAATAGAAGGTCATTGCTCTTAAAGAAAGCATAGCTGTGGAAAATTTCAGCCCATGCAGAAAATTTGAATGGCTGAGAACAAGAAGTAATGAAAACTCTGCAATTTCTTTTCATAATATTACATGATGCCATAATTACACAGCAGTTAGCATCGTTTCTTTTGTTCTGCTTACTCCAAGAGAGGAAATAATGGTTTCAGATTAATATCTTTGTGAGAAGCTACTTTCATAAAGCTAAGTCTGTCTTGTGGAGACTCTGAATGTTTACTCTATGCTAAATTCAAAGTACAATTAAATGTAGGATTAATTAAAAACTTAAGAAATGCAGTAAATATTTATTCTTCAGAGAGGCAGCCAGGGTATCTGTGTTATTACCTATGATAGCCTTGTGCAGTTATTGGCATGTAAGATGGTAAAGCCCCTCCAATATATGAACACCTGTGTTCCAACACTAAAAGGCTCCAATTTATTATCAATTATTTACATCAAAAAGCCACTACCTGCACTACTAAACTGCACGTACTGAAGTGGTAGCTAAAACAGAATCTGAAACTTCTAACTAAGCAAGCTACCTAAGTGATGTTTTCAGGCCACAGTGCATAAGCTGCCATGAAAATTTGGACAGATTCATTAAGAAACCTGTTCTGGCACTGCCAGTGGCCAGTTCTTACTTTTTCTGTTTTTGACCTTTCTCTGGAACACTACTGTGTTGTCAGCAGGGCAGTGTGAAACCTGATTATAGCTAATTTTTTTTGTTATGTAATAGAACAAAAAAGAGCTGCTAAGTACAGCATAACCATTGCAAAATCAGAAGCCACTCCTTCCATGAAATTGTATTCTTCTTTCATGTTTTTAGGGGCTCATTAATTTTTGAAATTTTCCATGCTTGATCTCTCACCAGAAGTGCTTTTTGTTTTTTATGGTTGACCAAATTTGCCTTTCTGCTTCTAAGCTCTAAGAAAAGAAGGAGGGGAAGGGGACAGGCCTAGGGGAGGGAGGGTAGAAGGAATGAAACAAAAAGGGAGGCAGGAAAAGCAGAAAGCACATGTAATTAGGATGCCGCAATTGCAAATTCCTGCTAGTGAATTATTATTTTGCAATGGAAGGATATTAAGCTTTACTTTTGGAGAAATGCTTTCCTTAGAAGTGTAAAAAGACAAAATTGTTTCTGGTGTCAGTGACCAATGTGTCTGTATATGCTTTTGTTCTCTTAATAAAACATAAACTCCCTACTGGCCAAGATTCATGTTTTGACTGTCACTGTAGTTTAGGGGTAATTCCCACACTTTTTCTGTCCCACAAGGCAGAGTTTTGTAGTACATTTTCCTCTTGACATTTCAAAAGCTATTGAGGGGAGCCACAGTGTAAACAGGCAGTGGCAATGCAGAAGCCAGGGCCCTCTACCTGCATTCCAAAACACAAACTCAAAATACAAAAGAAGGCCCCAGACTACACCTAGGTGAGGGAATTAAGCAGGTCCAGGATCTGGAACTCAGTAATGGGTTATTAAATTGTTAGAACAATCATGGTTTGGCCTGATTTTGACTTGAAGCATCTAGCAAAACCCAGTAATTTTGGGCAGCCCTCACCATTGGTACTTGTCAGTTTATACGAGCGATGCTGCTGTGGGACACTTACAATAGAAACGTGGACAAACTCTGACTTGGCAAGGCTTTGTTTCTTTATGACTATTTTAAATATGGAACTGGATTGATTTTGGCAATGGACTGTATGACATGTTTTCCCTTCTCAGCAAAGTGCACGATTCAGTAGTACAGACAATCTACCACAGACCTATTCTTTTTTATGTCTCAAAACTTGAAAAAAACCTGACCAACCTATCTTTCCAAAAGTACAGATGTCATTCTGTGCTCTGTTGGATGTTATATATACAATATACATAGCCACATATATACACACATATGGACACAAAATCAGCACCACTCCTCAGAAAACAGAGGATTATGAAGGCCATTACTTGGTAGCACTGAAAATTACACAGATTTCATCGCATACTAGACTGCTCCTCTCTTACTTGTTGCTTTTCTCTTGTCCCTGTTAACGCTCTCTTCTCTCAGAGTTTTTCAACTTGCTTCTTCTCTGGGTTTTTTCCCTGTCCTTTAAGTAAAGGGTATTAGCCAACATCCTTGAGCAGGTCAGGCATGAGCACAACCCAACAGAAGACAGTCTGATGTATATTCCCATTAAGCAGCTACTTCTGATACTGCAAGATGAATACTCTTCCCACACTAACAAAGAAAATTCCAGCTGCTTCTCCACATCATATCACATAACATACCACAACATAACCCCTAGAACTGGAATACAGATTACAATTTCAACAAAAGAAATTTTTAATGGCTTGTATATATAATATTCCAGCTTCCTCATCTCAGATAAAGACCACCTTACTAACGATGCTACTTTACAAAACAAAACAAAGCAACTCTCCCTTTATGTGGGACTTTCAGTAGTTTAATTTGCACAGATATGTGGCTAGCAAGTAGGGAGAGTAGAAAAAGAATTTCACCCAGGAACATTTTAGTCTGTTTTAAATAATGGAAGAAAGCCAGGAATTTTATTGAACAATATGGGTGGGCTTTTATTCTTTGACAGGATTTTACCCTTTGACATCCTTGTGTGGCAATGATGGACAGACTGGTCCTGAATTGAGTCTAAATCTGCTTATTTCTTTGTGTCAACCTAGTATAAATTTCATTATCTTGGTCATTCATTGACTATGGTAAAGAAGATGAAATGTCATAGAATGGAAAGAACATTTCAACACAGAAACAGCAAAGACAAGTATTTTTTCCATAGCATGAAGAGCTACTCAAATACTTTAATCTTACCTCTCTGAGAGGATCATTGAGCTCATTCAAAATATTTTCTTCATCAAAGATCTTGCCTTGGTAGCGATGCTCATAGTAATCATGGATCTTCTGGCGCATTTCAGCAGGTAACTTGTGGAATGACATGTACTGTTCCACTTGTTTGTACTGTCAGGATAAAAAAAAAGAGGAAGAATCAGAAAAAAGCTTAAATTTTTTGCTATCTGAAAGTACCTACAAAATACAAATTCATTCATGTGTCCACTTAAGTTTCCCATATTTTATATAGATAACAATTTTTTTGCATGTCGGAAAACCCTCACACAAATTTATACTGTAAATTATATCTAAATAATTTATATAATATCTATATTATATAAATTCTATATAGTCTATATTTATATCTATAATTTACAGTATATCTATAAATTACAGAAACTACCTTTAGCAGCAATGCTAATATCCATATGAATATATAAGTTTTAGAAGCCAAACCCTCATACTTTTCATTTCCTAAATGCCCAGCTGTACAGGAGCTGTAAATATACAGCAACTCAATTTTTAGCTCATGCAGTAGACAGCAAAGCTGTACACAGTATTTAGTCTGTAGCACTGCATTGGGGAGAGATGAAGGTGTGAAATTTTAGAAACTGGCTAAGCAATGTATTAATGTGTATGCTTGTGGAGTTAAAACCTGTGGAGATAATGAAATAGAAAACATTCCTCAGGAGGGATGAAGAAAGGGGAGAGGTAAACTAGAAAAATAGGTGTGGGATCAGGAAATAGCAACTGAGGGAAGAAAAAGATACCATGACCCAGGAGACTAAGAAGACCTCACTTGATTTACCCTGTACATTTGGTTTCTTTGTTTTTACTAGTCCTCTGTCCTATATTCTGGGGGATTGGTTCTTTTTTTGTTGTTTGTTTTTTGCTTCCCTTTTTCAGAAGCCTTTTTGGATAGCATAATTTTTAGAAAATAAAGTCCCTAATCAACATACTCATAGTTGTATTGTACTAAACTACATGATAATCTGAGACCCACAAAACTGACAAGATATCTAAAGTGCAAATGGACTAATCCACCAGAAAAAGATTTTCGCCCATCAGATCCCCGATCCTTGTCCCCTCAGCTGAAAAGGATAAGGCACTGAGGCAGAGAAAGAGAAATCCCATTTCAGGCTGAAAGGTGAGTTGAAACTTGGCAGAAACTTGATTCCCATATGTAAACAGTCTAAGTTTATTTTTTATTAGTTATTTCATGCTCAATTAGGGATTTTAAACTGCTTTCAATGGAAAAGCCAATGAAGTCCTAATTAGGATTGGCACCTCTGTAGAACAATTAAGCAAATGAATAATGTACATGCCCTCTTTGTGAACTGCAGCACATATCCTTTAACTTATATAGCTGAAGACTGTTCTATCTTCTGGAAGTGAAATTAGCATTTGCTTTGCAAAGTGACAAAGATTAGATGAGGCCATTTGTACAAGATACATTCCAAAAACAAGAGGAAAGTAAATTTGCATGGGACTATTTAACAATGTACGATGAATATGTTAGAGTGATTTAACCTCTGCACAGTCATTTTGTCCCTCTGCAGTAGCAATTATTCACCCACAGCCTGTAAATGTGTGATTTAAATTTGCATACTTGCCATTGTTTTCTGTTCTGATATGAAGACATTTATCCAGATATTGTGGGTTAGAATCAGATATCACCATGGCCCCTAGGACAGAGGCTCTTCACAATCAAATTCACACACAAATGTGCATAAGTAACACTAATAACGAATAATCCTTGGTAATCAAAGAAATACATTCATCCTGATGTATATTGCAAGCAAGCTGCAAAGGCCTTTCATACCAGAATGACCTTGAAATAGAGAAAATTCGAGCTACAGGAAAATTGCTTGGGCAGCAGTTTCCACTGCTGCCTTTCATTAGTGCTGTTATTTGAATGGGGGCTTTCTCCTGCAACAGCAAGCTCTTTTCTTTAACAAGATTTATGCTTATACATGAGATTTTTAGGGAAAAAAAATTAAACTAGTAGGAATTTACTGCTTATCACTGGCATGTCTCACAGTTTTGTCAGATTAGTAATACATATAATAATAGGCACAGCTGAATATTAGCATCCGTTTCTTTAAAAATCTATGAAGAAGTTAAAAATCTTCCACAATTCCCAGAAGTTTTTAATCATCTAACATAATATCAAGGTCTCTTTCCATAACTAAATATCTGAGCTTCTATGTGGGTAGTAGACTATCACTAGCTCTTTAATAATCTTTCCTTAATATTTCTCAGTGTGTGATTTTGGCTCATTTTCTGTATCATTCACTGTTCTAGTACTCCCTTCTTGACGTTCTGTTCACACTCTAGTTTCCTCAAAACTTTTATCTTGGCCTCTTGTTCAGCAACTGACATCTTTCATTAATTTAGCACAAGAAATAATTACTTTTTCAATTCTCAGAAAAGCGAGTTCGTATTGTCAGTCTGCTACATGTTACTGGCAATAATGTGGATATTCCAGATTATTTGCACTGTGGTGTGTCACATGCCAGCTGCAAAAAACTTGTGCTGAAATGAAGATACAAAGACAGCAAGACTAATACGGTCTTGTTAATTTTATGTAATAAACCAGGAATTTGTCTAAACTAATTTTGAAGAGTATTGTCATTGTGGATACCACAGATATCAATATTGTTAGAGATAAAGCTATTTTTCACTTTTATGTAATTATACTGGGTTTTATTCCTGGGGCTTTTTTTTATGTATCACAAAAAATGCAAATAGCTTAAGTGAATCGAAGAATTTTCTGGAAAGAATAAATATGTAAAAGAGATTTTAAAATTTTCATTAGTTTTTTGAGTCCCTTACAAATATGATAATTCAGTAGTTTCTTGATTTTTATAAATATAATTTTAGATTGGAAGAGGATAAAATTATCAGTAAAGTTAAATTTTGCTTAAAAATGAGCTTTTAATCATATTTTAAAGGGTTGTAAGCAATCCTGAGATACCCATTTGAACCTATATTTTATAAGTGAGAAAAATAATTTCTTCGTAACAACTCCTCTCATTACATTAGATCCTGTATCTTTTCCCCTCTAGACTTAAAATTTGAGTTTACCTGATTTGGGTTTACTTGGTTTTATTTTGGGATGGGATTTTTGCTACTTTATTTGTTTTGGGTTTTTTTCTTGTTTGCTCTGGTTTTTTTGCAGTAAATACGTGTGTTAATCTTACTTTCATAAAAGACACCTCTGGTATTTGTAACATTTGGGAAACTTTCAGAGCCACAGGAATTCCCCTCACAACTGACTTACTCTTTTTTTTTATTATTTCTGGGTTTTTGTATGTCATATGAGAAGCACTAGCAGACTACACTCAAAAAGAAAAGACTCTGTTAACCTTACTCTGCTTTTTGATTTATAATTGCCTTTCCATCCTTGCTCCTGCAGCTAGCACTGACTTTTCCAGGAAGGACTATTTAGCGAGGGACTACACATGTGCACATCTAAAGGGATGTGCCATAACAGTTACAAATGTGTATTCCTGATCTTTTCAATACCACTGAATGGAGTGAATACTGTGTTGCTGATCACTCAAGAACTATGTTTTTTAATGAATATTGATTTGTTTGCTCTAAAATGAATACATATATTAATGTGATTTATATATTGCACTGCTATAATTTCAGTATTTTATATCTGTTTTATATTCATCACTGAAATGAAAATGCTCACATATGCTACAAAATTGCTGAAATACATAACAGCTAAGTGTATTTCCAAGTCTCAGTGTAACATTGCATATATCTAATGCAAAACACTAGCCAGTAATAATTGAACCTTGTTGTTTCAGACATAATCTTATTCATGGGCTCTTTGTATATAGCAAACTTCTGCTAATAGGATCCTCTAGCTAAAGGTGAAGAGTATGACATCAATTATATGAGGTCTGTAATTGAAGTGGTAACGAAAGTACAGTTATCCTTAAAAAAATAGGTATTGAAAAAGGCAAAGGAGAGGAAGGACGTATTGTGCATAAAAATTTGCAACTGCGGCAGGGAAAATATATCAACATTAATATAATATTAAGTCACAATACAGAAAAAAATCCCAACTAATCTGGTAAAACAGAAACCTGAATGTTGATCTTTCACAAGATATTTTAGTATATATGTTGAGCCAACCAGATCCTTTCTTCATAAAGTTTCATAACTAACTAGTTGACCTTTTCAGCTGAAAAATTTCTTGGAGTCCTAATAATCTTTACAGTTCAGCATTCTGTCCTTGATATAATACATGATATAAAGATTTGAAAGGCATGAATAGTATCAGTTAAAAAGCACGAAACTAATTACCTTCATGGGCTGGAACTGTTCCCACCTAAACTACCTGAATACTTTCCAAGCAAAAATGCTGAAGTCAGATTTTTCCAAAATGTCAACACTCAACAACTTCCATAACTGGCTAGTTTTTCAAAGCACCTAGGTCCCTGTACCATCAGTTCAAAGTCCAGCTCGAGCAATAGGCCTTTTGCACCTCATACAATAATTTTGTCCTTGGCAATAGATCCTCGCTTCTAAGAAAGTCACCCCCAAAAAACTAAGCAACCATAAGTAGCATTTTATTGAGATTTATAGCCAGTCAAAGTCATATCTTTACAGATACAAAATTCAATGAAATGTGGGAAAAAATGAGGTTTAATAACTCTAACATACTCATCATACATTGTTAAATAGCCCCATGCAAAATTAATTTCCTCTTGTTTTTAGAATGTATGTTGCACCCATGGCCTATATACTGATTGCAAATGTAACAGAAAGCAAAGGCCATTTGTGAAATCCTTCTACTGAATCAAGGAATTTCTGTCCCACAATTCAGATACAACAAGTCCATCAGTGCTCTTTAAATGGTTTGAAAATACTTGCATACCACGTCTGAAAGAAGAATCTATGCCACATGAAAATATGCAGATTTAACTCACTGAGAAGGAGCAGAAAAATGAGGGGAATGTGATCAAGATGGAGCCTTTCTAAGTAACAAACACACTGTTTCAAGAAGCTCAGAAGTCTTATATATAGTACTGAATCTTATTTTAAGTTTTGCTCTAAATATATTCAGAGGCAGTTTAAATAGACTAATGTTAGTACAAAATCATCTAGTTTCAAAAGATTCTGTCTCTTGGTATATCTCTCTGGAGGGTTTATAGTGAATTGTATCACTTCCCAGCCTCATGGAGGTAGTAGATTTTGCTTTTTGTTCGGAACTAGCCCTCTTTCATCTGTTCTAGTTTGAGTTCATTTTTATCCAACTGCAATTACTAGAATAGCACATAATATTTTAGAGGAAGTGTCATCAATTTGTAGTTCATACCATTTTCCTGTCTATTGGAAAACCAAGACACATTGAAAATGTTGTTTGCAGCCGTTTTATGAGCGACTTCAGCACTCACATTTCTCATTTTCTCCTTGCCATTTACAGTTGCTGCACTTTTCATCTCCCAGTTTATAACAGCAGCTTGTACTAGTACCTGAGTCTTGGACTTTGAGTTTCTGAATTTCATCTTATTACTGTTACTTCACCTCATAAATCTCAATTCATTCTATTTTGGTCTTTCTGTAATATTAGTGTCTGAAGCTTTATATCATCCTAAACCATTGTTTAGCACAAGCCTAATGGCAATATCATTCCTTTAGGTATTTTTCTACCACACCAGGTTAGGTTGGAAATGACCTCCGGAATTATCAAGTCCAACCTATGACTGAACACCACAAAGTCAACAAGACCATGGTACTGAGTGCCACAGCCTTAAATTCCTCCAGAGACAGTGACTCCACCATCTCCTTGGGCACCGGCCCATTTCAATGTTTAGTCACCTTTTCTATGAGGAAATTTCTCCTAAAGTCCAACCTGACACTCTCCAGGCAAAGGTTAAGGCTATGTCCTCTCACTCCAGCTTGGTATCTCAAAAACTTTCAGTTGGGCCAAAATAACCAAACTGGGGTGTAGACTGGCAGTAGCACATGTGATACCAAAGAAAATTGCTGTCCATCACCAGATTTGCTTGTGAGAGAAGAATGAAGTCCATACAACCTAGAGGAAATCAGTTTTGTGTAGGTGACCTGTTATGATCTACATGGCAAATATGTACACAGAAAAGATCCCAGAAACATGCTGTACGCCCTAATACATATATAGTTTACATATGTGTAAATTTTCATCAACTAATACATTCAAAAAATCAAGCAAATCTAAAAGCAGCAAACTGGACTATCACCAAAACTGGACTTTGAACAGAATCTTTTAGACTGATAAAATTAAGACTGTTCTCTTTCTTTTCTAAACAGTCTTGAAAACTGTGACTGGCAACAAAAATTGGGTACCTTATTTCAGTTTTCTCTGAGTCCCTAATTGAAACCAGTTACCCCGACTGTCTCTAATAAACAAAGGGAGATTACCAAGGGGTTATTAACCTCATTCAAAAATTCATTTATTTAAATGAATTTTTCTGTAGCTATACATGTAATTGATCCAATAGATCCAACTGAACTTTCAGGTTCTACTATCACCCCTACAAGAATTTGAGCCTTAAAGGAAGAAAGCTAATAAATTTGGCTATTAAACAAAGAAAGTGAATGTTGCAGAAATGCACTGATAAATCTTTAGTTACCAAATGCCAGGTGAGGATATTCATAGCCTCATGGAATGGTTTGGGTTGGAAAGGACCTTAAAGATTGTCTAGTTCCAACCCCTTCTGCCACGTGTTTGAGATTTCTAATGGAAAAAAAGCACGTGGGTCTCTGTATTTATGGGCAATAAATGAGGCTGTCCCTAGATTGAAGTATGGGAAAGGTAATTTGTATTCCAATACATCAATGAATAACAACTGACAAAAAGCACCAAACTACAGAATGGTCTGATGTATGAGGGACTGCACTCTAACTGAAAAATGATTATAAAATTTCTGGCTTTAAAAGCTTTTAGTACTGATTAAACCCAGGATTCAGGTGACTGACAGTTACCGAGCATTTAAAAAAACAGCTGATCTTAATAGGTTTTCAAACAAGCATTGAACAAAAGGGACAGCCCAAGTATTTTTATAATATTTGAATAGCTTTTTAATGGTAGATTGTTTCTATAAACACAGTTAAAACATTTTTAAAAAAACAGTATTTTTTAATCCCTATGACAGCTTTAGACCGAAGAAATTATTGATACTGAAATCCTTTTTCTCTGTGCTATTATGCTATAAGGCCTTGAAACAAACTAAAGAAATTGAGGAACTTTGACTTGTCTTGTCCTTCACTTTGCTGAGCTCAAGGTTTTATTTTCTGATTACAGATTTTTATTTATTTTCCAGTGAAGAAAAGGTAGAAAATCTTCCTGAAGTAGTTCAGAAGGACTGGGGGGAGGATGGGGGAGGAGGCCCAGGGAATTGTTTCAAAGCACATAAACACTCAGTTTAACACTTTGCATATTCACAGAGTTTTAGGCCTCTCTTTTCTCTGCAGGAGGTACCAGACAGATGAATTTTGAGGGGAAGAGGGAAGGTTCAACAGGGATCCCATGATACAGGAACAGGAGGGATGGAATTTGGAACAACTCTATAGCCTCTAAAAAACTCTACTGACTCTAAATACGGTGTAATATTGAAGCTACCCAAAACAAAATGCAAAATGTTGTAAGATAAAATAACATTATGATGCAGTTTGTGTGGGATTTCTTTTTGGGGGGGTGTGGGGGGTCATTGTTTGTTTGTTTTTTTAATGGAAAAAAAAACTTTCAGTTACTGCTTTTCATGGAAAATTTTGCATTGTGGAAAGTGTGCTTGTTATTAAAAATATCTGCCTCCCTCTCAGGCAGCACAAACTCTCAGCTCTGGAGATAGCACGAGCTGTATGGACAGGACAGATCTGAACGATGATCACACATTTCCAAATTGCAGAAGGGGAGAAGCTCTGCCATATTAAAGACGTGAGAGGTTTTCTGCCTCTTTCTCAGAGTTTTTTAAATGCATGATGGACTTGTAAAGTGAACAATCAGGGAATTCTGCAAACTAATAAATATTCAGGAAACTTCAGCTTCTAGTTAAATATTAAACATATAAAAATAATATTCTGGTTTACAGTTGACAGTAACATCTACTACATTTACATACGGCATTCAGCTGAGTGTCAACTTTTCACTCAAATTACATTGAGGAAGAAATTTTTTAAAAACACAAATGGAAGTTTCATCTGGCCAAAAATTATCAGGCAATTAATTTTTAAGCATCATATCTATATTTCATTTGCTGAAATTTCATTCTGCACAGAAGGATAACTGCAAGTGAATGAATGACTACTGAAAATTATAAAGGAGAACAGTTTTTCTCTGTATGAAAAAAAGAGTAATATCACTTTTTAAAAACCATCTTTCAGCAAAATATTCTTTTTAGGAATAAAGGTGTAAGATTTGCAAAATACTATACAAAGATCCCAGAATGAAATAAGCATTTAAAGATACTATTTTGAAAAAAAACAACATTGTGCCCTTTAAGAGCAGCTGCTTTGCTAAATACTTTATTAGGTGTTTGAATTAAACTCTATTCTATTATGCAATGCTATTAAAATGGTAAATTCCAATTACATTATCCCCTAAAAAGAATGTGTCATTTCATATGACACATATCCCTCTTTGTATGGTATCTTTCTCTTTCTCATACAAAATAGTGAATTAATTTGCTTTTTCACTCAATCATTTGAAAAATTAGATATTAGATTGCTTACAATCTTTTAAAATGATCTCAACCCAGTATTCAATAGCGTCAGCTCCCTAGCTGAGTGTGCAGTTCGATGTCTGAATATCACATGATACTGCTTCAGTTTGATAAACAAATAATCTAATCTGTATAAGTAAAAATAATGTCTAGAAAAAAAATCCCTGAGGCTTCTCCCAGGAAGAATTTGAGTAATATTAGACAATCACAGACACCAGACTATACTTTTCTCCATTTGCAGGAACTTCCAATCTAACATCATAAGTGGATTCTATGTTAAAATAATAATAAAAGACATTAAGTCACAGATTAATGGGAGAGGAATGAGAATTGTATAGCTTATATTTATTAAAGGCTATTTAACAAATTTTAAATTTTTCTTGTCACATTTATTCTGAGAACCTGGTATTTTTCTCTTCTTTAACTCCTTAATGTGTCATGAGCTACAAGCATTACTCCTGACACATAGTGGTGTAAGTGAGGTAAAACTGGTATTGCTGCTCAAAAAAGATAAGCAACCCTTATCTCCAGCCCTGCCAGTGTGTGACTCTGGGAATCTGGGCAGGGCATGCAGCCACTGTAAGATATTGTTACATGCTTCCTCTCTGTCTGGTACTGCAAACCATGCCATTTGATGAGCCTGTCAGCGGGATGATATAAGATCTCCAGAGTTATTACCTGTTCTCTGCAGTCACTGTCAGCCTGACAGTCCACACTGCTGGTGTGCCCTGACTTGCAGTTAAAGAACCACACAGTAATAGACTGGGTCTGGTGCTCTCTATTAGCTGTGCTGATGTCTCTAGCCTGGAGCTCAGCTACCAGCAGCCAGAATAAAGTGGAGAACATAATCACTGATCATCTCTCTTCTACCATGAGGGAATCCTCCTCACCAACAGGATCCCTTATTGCTGCAAGGACCTCATGTTATGTAAACACAAGGACCTACTGCCCTTGGGTTAGGATCTGAATGGTTTTTAATTACTGCGGGATAGAAAGGAGAGAAAGGCCAAGAACACCTTCCCAATAGAGAAAGATTTCTGGACAAACATTCCTAAAGTGTTTAAGCTCAATGTCTGTTCAATTTCACCAGCCATTTAAACACATGATCTTCAGTAGCTGCTAATATGCATTTCCTATTTGGAGTGCTCATTCTCTTCCACAGAAGAAGTTTTTTCACCTGTACCGGAGTGGACTTGCTCATTTTGACCTAATATTAGTCTCTTTAGGCTACTGCTAAAGTAGTACGTGCTGGGGGCTTCAGCCAGTTTTCAGGCATTTGGCCATAGAGGTTCTTGCTCTCCAATGGAAATTCAATCAGGAAACACTGCTGTGTCCCCTGTCCGAGGGCTACTTTAAATCTGGCGTTTGTATAGTTCATCCTTTTATATTCCTTTTCATCCTTCTTTGACTCCATGAAATGTCTCCATGCTTCAAATGGAGACTCCAATTCCTGTTCCTCTCTTGCATGTTTCCCCAACCACACTGGAAAAACAAGCTATTTCCATTTCACAAACACCTTGTTTATGTGTGGTCCCCTGGCAGACAATAGCTATTTCATGAGCCAGCTGAATTTTTTACCTGACTGTCAAGGCACCAAAAGACTCTAACAAATACTTGCTCAGACGTGAAGTTAGCTATAACTTTAACTCACAGGATGATTACCTGTGAGGATAATTCAAAAATGAGTAAGCCCAGATGGCTCTTCAATGACAGAGATCTGGCTGTGTTCAGAAAATACACCAAGCAGTGCACAAGCCAGTCAAAGATTTGGTTATCTTATCTCAAAAGTGGCAAATTAATAAGCTCACCTGTCCATCCCACAGTCACTGAAAGCTGGATTTATTAGGGCTCAAGAGATATTTCTACAATCTGCTTTCTTTACTGCTGCTTTACGTAACATACAGACATTTGCACATAAAGAAAAAACAGTTTATAATCAAACACAGATCAAAATAAAATTTAAGTATTCCTACTGAATGGTATGTTAATGGTAAGTTAATTTTTATAGTTCTTTATCATGAAATGGAACTGAAATGATTTGTTTAGCCTAAAAGCTATCATCTGTTTACCATCTATTTTTCACTAATTACCCCCCAAAGAGTACTGTTGCTTACAAGAATGCTTTAAACTGTCATTTTACTTACAAGCAGTAATTAAACATTTCCTTTCAATTGCCACAAAATACACAATCTCCTATTATTGTTTCTTTCAATTAGTGTAATCGAGAAATTAATTAAGTTATAGGGAGATTTCTGAATAGGATTTGTTTTCTTTATCTTTCACAAATTTGCTTTTTACTGCTTTAAAAAAGGGAGTGAAGCAGCATGAAAACCAGGATCAGTTCCTCTCTTCATAGAGGCAATGACAGGACCCTGATTTAATGAAACAACAATCGGAGCCCCAAGGCTTGAGAAGGAAAACATCTCTTCTTCATGCTCTTGGTGAAATTGTATCAAGTCTAAGGAGAGACGATTTTCTTTCTTAATGAGAAAGATACTGTAAAGATGACAACTTATTTAAAAAATATCAGATATGCTGTAACAGCCTCCTTAGACTTGCCAGTTTTGAAGTGAAATTTAATACCTATCCTGTCATCTTGTACAATTTTTCTTATCTTTTAAACAATTTGAATTCCTTTATCTTATTTTTTCTTCCCCTTTTTTCAATTTACTGTGCCAGTAAGAAAGAATATACATTAAAGTAAGTGCCTGAAGGGGAGGATCAGGAGACAAAAGGAGTTGCTCCTCAGACAAGCAGTCTAGTGAAGCAAAACGGATCAGTCTGTCTCGGCTAGGTCACTTCTTCAGTTCAGTTCTGGGCACAGACAGCAGTTTGTGCAGCTCCAAAATCCACAAAGGGGACTTCTGGACCTCAGCACTGAACACACCCCTGCCAATCACCTATTTCCATTCCAATGTAAGTTTTTTGGAGATGTGTGTAAAGTCTGCTTATCAGAAGCACTGGTTTCCTCTGGCATGGGCTTCACCTCAATCCACTGATCCTGCCACAAAGAAACACTGCATAATTCTAAATTCTGTGTGTCCCACAATGCCTTTAGCTAAACTGAATGCTTAGTTGTGAGCATCTCACCCACAGGAAATCCACTTATTTCAAGAAGCAAAATGAAGTAGCAACTTAGAAAAGTGATATAGAAAATTGTGTAATTAGGTTGAAATTATGTAACTTCGTATCTATTGTTAATCGCAAAGAAAAGAAGAAGAAAGAAAGTTTTATTAACAGTGTAATTGTTACATCTCCTTGGTGTTGTGCCAACAGCTATGTCTCCAGCAGCACCAGCACATACAAGACAGGAACACAGGCACAATACAGCTGCAGATCCTGGTAATTTTATCTCTTATAAAACCTAATTATGGCTTCCCAGTTCCTTTTGTAATAATTAGTGAAAAACGTCAATTCATCAAAGAGAACTTGCTTTTTTAATGCACCCATTTTCACTTTTTTCAGTTCCATGTGAAGATACTTGCATGGCAGTAAGTTTATAATGCATGGGGAGGTCTGTTCAAAGCTAAAGAGAGATGTCTCAGTACGTGAAATTGCTAGTTAAAGGATGTATTACTTTTCTTGACCTCTGATCAGGGACCCAAAACTCATTTGGCCTTCCCTCATTTCAGAGCAGTGTCTTAATGATGAGGAAATTGTACCTCTAGGCATCTCCCAGTGCCTTCTCTACTTGTCTGTTGTATGTGTATCATGATAAAGACAGAGTTCTCTTGTTCCTCATAGAGACAAAAATAGTGATGTAGATGATTACATTTCACCTTGTTTTTCCAAGAATACATTATCAGTTACATAGAATTAAGGTGATGGGAAACATAAAGAGTTATCCCATGCAGATGCTAGTCCTGGGGAAGAAAGCCTACACAGGGCCATTGGCTGCAACTCATCCATGTCCCTGCAGGCATTTCACATGGAAACACCTGAGGCAATGTCAGACAAATGCAGTACTAAGATTTTTAAGACTCATAGGAACTTAAAGGAGACCAGACAACCTCTAGTCTGAACAGGTAACCTCATTAATACTATTATTACTTTATGAACTATTGTTTAATATCTGCAGTGTGAAACCTTGCATATTTTATTTGAGCATACAGCTAGAGACTCTAGCATGACACAAAGAGCCCTTCCACTTATAAATGAGACTTGAGGACTTTAATTTACTTTTTAGATAATCTCAGACTCTTTGTCAAACCGTTCAGGTCTCCAGCTTCATCTAAAAGACTGAGTTTAACACAGAGTATCACACAACATTCATGCATTCTTTACCAATAACTGCAACAGCCTTGACAAACTGCTCTTCATCTTCATGTTCACAGCTGTATTGTTTCATTTCTTCTTCTAAACTATCCGTAATCTTCTTTTTCTTACCTTACTTTTTATAGTTTTGAAGTATACACACTTCAGAGACATCCTTAGAGAAATAAATTTATGGCATCTGAAGGCTTCTCTGATGAAAGACAGTCATGGCAGGAATGTAATACTTCAAGCAACCTTTTGTACTCTCCTGAAGAGCATCATTATAGACTTGATGGTTCCAGAGGAATGACTGAGCAACAGCATGTATTATCTTACATTCCAGAATTATGGAATTTATTCATTAGGTACAGGAAAAGACCCCTTCAATTTTTAATGACTTAAATATATATTTTTTAATTATAATGAAAGTGAGGTATATATGAGAACTACAGTCTCTATCAGGGATGGAAAACCCAATGAAAAATTCTGGAAAGAACAAATTTTAGGGCAATTTATAGCTTTCTTCAAAGAAATAGACTAATGTAATAGTTCTGGTTACGAAGATATAGCTCAATGCATCAACCATTTGATCATCCAAATGCATCAAATCTTACATAAACAGTAGGTCTTATTTTTTATTCTCCAAAATGATGCAAAAAGCTCTTAGTAATAGTGAATTGCTTCCCACATCTCCATGGAGATTTAACTCTCAAATTTATGTTGTTACTGTATTTCTGTGCTGAATATATCTGCAGAAACATTAGGGAAAGTCATTTATTCAGTATAGCTGGGTTTATTCAAAAGTGAAGTTACAGAGCTTAACTGTTAAAGAATGGAGATTCTGTGAAATAATATCTTTATTTTTTTTTCCCCCTACTTTCAGAACAAGAAGGAAAAATAAAGAGAGCTTTGAAGAAGTGGGCCAAACACTGCTAAGATGCAATGGAAAAACCATGAAAGGATTAAAAGGGTAATAAGGGGGTTCTTAAACAATTCTAGAAACAATTTTAAAGAATTAAGGAACCCTCATAGTTTGTTTCACTTAAAGGAATATGGTTTGTAAAGTGAACATTTAGTTCTTCCCATCTTAAGTATTTTAGGACCACCCTGCTCAGCATCTGAAATTTTAGCAAAATTTACTTTAGTAGTAGAATCAGATAAAGGATCCTTTATTTCCAGGGCAAGAGAAACAATTTGCACTCCAGTACCACTGGCTGTGAGTATGATAGTCTGCCATGAAGACTGTTTTTTCAGCTCCAGTTGATAATTCACTTTTATTCTGAACTAGTCTCCCAAACACCATCACCAGCACTGACAAGGGTGTTTCACAGAAAGGCTGCAGTGCAGGACTCCTGCTGAAGGAGGCACCTGCATAGAGGCTTCTTCCCGGTAGGCAATGCAAAACACTTGGTTTTGTTTAAAAAAAAAAAAGTTTCTGAAAGGGGCCTATTTTTTTCTTCAATTTTTAAAGCATGCAATAGATAAATAAAAGATCACCAGGCCCCTTTTGAATCTTCCAGAGATATTTGGTCTAGACCACAAGAGAAACCTTGCAAAGAGAAAAGCAGTGTAGCCCCAGTAAAGAAAGCAACACCTGGGCTATGTGAAAAACACAGGTAATGAGGTGCTGAGGCAAGAAAAGCCTTTTCATTTGTATTTTATTTTTAAACTGAATCTGAAAAAGACCTGGAAGAATTCAGAATGTCTTCCTAATAAATCAATATATTTTGAAGCTGTACAGACAGTGAAATTTTGGGTAGTCATAAACAGATATAGCACAAGGGCTCTGCAATGGTAATTCCTGAGAACTACAGAAACAGAATATTGCTTCCACTAAAACTTCAGTGTTCTGTAAGAACCTCACTATAAATAATAACTACCTAACATTTAGGTGGTAACCTAATGATTTTAAAGGCTAAAGCAGCAACTACTTCAAGTATAAGCTGGCACCTCTGTGTTTCACAGCACAAATGGCTAAAACAGAAGCTCTCTCTGCCACCTAGGAAGAGTATATAATGTAATATAACTAGCACATAATGTAAGCTATAATGTCAAACTTTGTTTTGAGCAATCTTCTGCCTTTAGCCATGGTGTGTTGCAGAAATCCAGGCTAACACTCTGAGGAATTGCCTTCAGCTGCTGCAGACAGAGATGGCTCATTTTCTCAGCCTGCCTGATTGATACCTCCTCTGCTCAGAACTGTACTGCACATTTAAAAACCACATGCAATGGGGCTTACACCTAATATTAATGGATATGCCACAGAACAGTGCTTTCATTCTTCACTTTTCCTCCCCTTTTTTCTCCTTTTTCACATTATTCTATGTAATTACAACACTGCACCCTCCCCAGGAAGGTCTAACTTTCTTGACATTAAGTGATACTGAATTGTTTGGAAAATGAAACCTTTCTTTTCCCGCCATGGCAAGAATGGTACAAGGTTTAGATCCATGTCCTGTCTTCTCTAAACCACACAAAGTAGACTGTTTCTGTGGAGGGTTTTGAGGCAGAAGACAAATGGTCTCTGCCAGATGCTGAGAGTGCCTTAGAAAGAGTAGTGATAGACTGAGAAAGTATGAAATAAAATAAAGCTGAGGTAAAAACAAGGAAGAGTTAAGGTTTACGTCTGTCCCAAATAAGTTCTGGTTTTGGCAGTATTTTTCAAGGCTATACTGTTCTCAACTATCTTACATAAATCATAAACTTTTGCAAAGCAAGAGCTTAAATATTTGGCAAACAAATCTAAACCATAATCTTTCAGCAATAAATAAGGTACCTTTCCATTTACTGAGTTACATATACTATTGGATTTTATTGTGCTATTGCTTTTCATTCAGAGTTACTCTCCTACTGTTATAGCTTTGTTTTGAAATCAATGGACCATAGTTCATAAGAGTTTTAAATCTCTTTTTTCCCTTTTTATACCAGTCCATTTACTTCCTTTCAGACTTTTTTCCTAGGAACACTACTTGACGAGTAAATACTGTTACTTGCCTTACAGCTGCACCTGATGGAGCAGGGATTATCAGATGCTGTCTTGTCTCTGCCCATACAACCCAAAATGTCCTGCCTGGCTGAAGTGGATAATGCAATACAGAAATCCACGTAATCACTCCATTGATCATCCTCACTTCAGTTCTCTTCCATTATTCTATTTGCACTGTCCACACATAGAAACTGCTGTTCAAATCGAGGGGATATGCAGGTGGAAATAGAAGGCTCATCTCTATCTCTTTGCCAAAAATTCAGTGTGTGTCAAATGACTTCCTAATTTCTTTCAGATAAGGTCATGCATTGCCTAATGAGAGGTTCTTGCTTAGTTAGCCAACAAGAAATCCCTCAATACAAGCTCCTCTGTAGGTCACAGTTCTTCCCTACAAGAAGTCAACATCCTCTGCCCCGGTGCAATCCCTGTTGTTTCCTTCATCCTCACTTCCTCACATATTCTTTGGCTCCTGCCATTTCAAACTGTTTTTTCTTTGCAGGCATACCATAGGGAGACACCAGGGATGCCTTTTCACTACCTCTGTTACACTGACCAGTCATTTTCTGTGGCTCTCCGCCTCAATTTTCCTTTGAGTTAGCCTTTTGGGTTGCCTCTGGTGTCAGTGGTACTCTTGGCTGAGGTGGGGCCACATCCATCTTCTGATGCTGCCCCAACATGGGCTGAGCAAGATCTAATGCTGTGCACAAATAAAGACAGATGGACTCTTCAGCCAGCTGATCACTCCTCTCACTTACATTCTCTACAAAACCAGGGGAAACAAAGGCCTATGCCTAAAACAACATTGAAAAATTAAAAAGGATTGGGAGGTATCCCATAAAGGAGTACTAACTCCATAAATTCTATTTAGCAGCTCCTTCATATGCCTAGGAAGAAACACTCACAGTCTTCACTTCTCATGTAAAAAGCTGTGTTTTCCTCAAAACTTTATAGAATTACTTATACATATGCATCAAATACTGAAGTGAAGCTTTGCCTGAAGTAGGCATCCAATGCTGTCCATACCAAACCACATCTGACTAACAAATATTTTGTCTAGAAGGAGATTGTTTAGATACTTTTCTGAAAATTACATGTTCCTAACCCCAACCTGTAAAAACCTAGCAGTTTGAATTTTTATTTTAAAAGTCCTTTTGTTATGCTTAAGTAACTAATGTTTAGGAAAATGTTTTCTGAAGGTTTTTTCTTTTTTTTTTCCTTTGGTAAGAGAAGATGTAAAAGGTAGGTCTAGAGTATTTTATGAAAACATATGGAGATAAAAGCCTTCTACTTCTATATTTATTACTGCTTTTCCTTTCTAATAAAGTTTTCTTGAATTAGTGTTACCATATTTTTTCAAGGTTAGTAGCCATTTGGATTAAACTGTTAATTTAGCACACAAAACTATATAAAAGGGTTTTAAAAATATTCATTTGCAGAGAAAATATTTTGGTCATTCCACTTTCATGTGCACACCAAAGCATGTATAAATATTGCATGAGTTATTTATATAAATTATTATGTTCGCAAAATAAATGTTTTAATTACTCGAATTTTGAGAAATAGAGTAAGGTTGGGAAAGAACTACTATTTACGAGACAATATAAAAAAAATCAATCCTTCTTTCTTCCCTTCTTCCCTAACAAGGTAAAGGAAAAAAAACCCCCTAATCTTTCACAGAAAAGATAATTTTCTCACTCCTAATATTATATTAGATGATATTGGCTGCCGTTTCCTTGTACCCATCTACAGGACAAAAGCACAGCAATTCTAGTGCAACTTGGATAATTGCTACCTGCTACACCTATCTGGTGTGAATCAGAGTTTCCTCTTGCTAAATTTGTAACTTGTGTCATGTTTGACCAGAAAGTTTAAAGTCCAAAACTTAGTTCCTTGTTTTTTATTTTGCTCCATTTTTTTTTTTTCCTGTCTATTTAATGTGGGAACCTACGATAATTACTGTGGAAAGAAAGCAGATTGTGTGTAAAATCTGACTCTGGAATAACTTCATGCCTTCACAGCTCATTTTATATAGTCATCATGAACACGGTTGCAATTGTAATGAGCTTGCTCTGCAGTTTCATATGGAAAACTGCTAGAGATCTAATCCATAATGCAAGACAGCAGAACACTTTATAGGTAAATTACCCACAACACAGCAATAAATCAGAGAGAGTCCCATCTGTCATTTCAGGAGCAGTGGGAGTCTATTACAGTTTGGCACAGGTAGGATGCAGGCGGTGCAGAGCGCTTGGCGTGCGCGGTACCTGCTGCCGGGAGGGACCAACCACCTCCTCAGAGATGAAAGGCAAAAATCACCAGCCCCACTACAGCACCACTGGCTGTAATGAAAACCTGAAACACAGTAATGAAGTACCAGGACAAAACAGGAGAGCAGTCCAGTGAGAATGTTATGACTCGTTTACATTTCTTTCCAAAGTCTTGCGCTCAAACTAACAATAATACTCAGTTCAACTAGTAGAGAAAAAAAATGTTTGTTTTTTTAATTTTGCATCATTAAGGGTGAGTAACTTCTGATTTTTGATTGAGAGAGGGAAAATAATTTTTCTCCTACTTTTTGCAATGCTATCTTATCACTCTTTCCCATTTCAAAATTGTCAATATCACAAGTATGTGCAGCAAAAATCCAGGCAATCTTTATAAACAAAAAACTGATAAAGATGACAAAAAGAAAGCAACTGATGGCAGTGAAGGCCTTATCATGATACAACAAATATTTTCATGCTCAGTGAATAAGCGCCTTCCTGCACAGCCCACACTTGTTCTCATGGCTGAGCATTTACATATTCATTTATATGTCAGTGGGTTGATTTCATGATGGCCTTAATTATGCATCAAGTTAGAAGACACATAGAAATAAAGGAATTAATGTACCTACAACTTCTATTATGTGCTCGTTCTATCAAATAACAGGATGCACCCTGTGAAAGGAAGTATCTGAAAAGATTTTTCTGAGATGTAGCTGTTTTTTCCCTTTCAGAATGTTTTGCTATTGAGTGATACAAAGTATCTTTAAATAGCCTGCTTTGTTCTAATAAATCTCATTGCTTTCTGCAAGGACCAATAAGAATCACAGAAGCCAGGAATACTACATCCATCCATTTAGCAGTCTGTGACCTGATGTATGCCAAAACAGCACAAACTGATTCAGAAATAATCCTAAAGGTAACACTTACAAACCCCTTTCCAACTATAAGGCACCCTGGAGTTCTGAATAAAAATCACAAATCTAGGAATTATAACTACTAGAAACAATCCACAAATACTGTGATATGCAATGACTCTCAGTCATGACTAAATATTTAGGGAATAGGGAATTTTCTCATTCACAATACTGCAATGACTGAATGGCTTTTGATAAAATCAATACTTAGTCCTGAGGTCCTGACACTGTACAAAACTGTTAGCAACTCTTGTTGTTTTATAATTCATAAAACACTTCAAAGATTCTTTACTATTTAAAATACTGCACTGTGGCAAAGCTGATTAAGATATAATCCATGTAAGCAATGAGAATTTTCTAAAAACTTGCAAAACTAGAAGCTGAGAAAAGGTTTTGCTTTATTTTCGTTATTGCTTTGTTTTTTGTGGTTTTTAAAATTTATTTATTTTTATTTTATTTTATTTTTTTCTAAGTAGGTATAACTTCAGGATAAATTAAACCACTGCTCATTTTCCAAAATAAATAATTCCTTTGGGGTGACAAGTATATTGTAGCAGTGCTGCATAGAATATACAAGATTTATCCCAAGAGACTCACCTTCTTCAGCGGTGACATGACATGACTTATTGCTAAAATTATGCTTTATAAATGAAATCAGGCTGTTTCTAAGTAAAGAATCGCAGAACATTTTTGTGTTACAGTATTGTCAGACTTTCTAAAAACTACTATCAGCACCAGAAAGCATGATTTCCATTTTTAAAACCATGTGTAAACCATGAAAATCTACTGAACTAAGAAATCAGTACTTAATGAGTACTTAGATCAGACCAGATCAGGAATAACATTCTATAACTCTACTATTGAAAGTTCAGCTGTGTGTCTAAAATTCAGGTTCTGCAATTTGCTGTTTGAACATCTGTTCAATTTAAGACAAAAAAGAAATCCATAAAACTAAATTTTCAAAGATTTTTGTGAACGGCATGTAATATGTAGGCAATGGAAAGTTCTTTATTGGTTTCACTCTATTTCATCTGACTCGAGCCCAGCATGGATATTTGTATTTATTTTAATTTTATATATATATATATATATATATAGCACAAGCTGGTGTAAGCCTAGTTGAATAGTGATGTGGTCTTGAGTTTACCATAGCTGTTCCTTTGCTATGAATTTCCATCATGACCAGAACAGCCGTTTCCCAGACTTATGTGGATATACACAAATCCCTGACACTTACAGATGACGTAGTTACAAATACCTAAAATTTTCCAGCAATATTTCCTAACAACTGAAGTAGTTCTAATGAACATGCCAATAACTTGGTATCTTGTTCCACTTTCAGTTCAACCACCAGTTCCTTGGAACCCAATGAAAGATGGAAGTGCTGTCTCCCATTGCTCTTTAAGGAAACGCAGCAGCGTCAGTGGCTGAATGAGTGGCTACCAAGGTTTGCTTTACTCTGTGGCAGAGCCCCTCCACTGCACCCTAAAACAACTGCTCGGAGAAGGAAGCTCCAAGAGGTGGCCCCCAGTTTTGGAAGGGAGGCCCTCAGGAGTGTCACTGCCCAAGGTGATGGAGTCTCCTGGAGGGGTGGGAAGTGGGAACGTGTTCCACCCACAGCCCCCCAAAGCACCCAAGGCACTGTGACCTCTTGCCGTGCGTACTGAGTATCTCCCCACAGACTGTGGGGAAAATTTCAGTATCCAAACGGGAGCTGTGAGGAGCAGGCTTGAAAAGCTGGGGCAAAATATACACACTGCAAAATATACAGCTGCCCCAATTCTGTTACTCCTTTTAAAATATTTCTTCTGATGCTTAAGAAATGAAAAATGGGCAAACTGAGAGATTGGAATTGAGTCAAATCCCAATGCTATCTATATAAAAATGCACAATATCACATAATTGCATAGTAGTTGCTGATTACTTACAACTTACTGGTTGCTATTAAATTAACTTTATATACAGTTATTGCTTTTCTCTGTAAAAAATGTATTTAAATCTTTTCTTCTTTTGAACTAGACTGATTTAACTGAAGATATGCTAAAAGATCATAAATTAAGAGATAAAATAAAAGCAAAACATGGAGTTAAGACGTCCTTTGGGATTCTGGAGACAGTTGTAATTTTTTCCATTTCCTGTATGTATATAATAGAATTCGATATTTTTATGTCTCTCATATTACTTGCAATTGGCAAAACTGGCCTGATTCTTTTTTCTTTTTTCAATACCTTGTGTGGTTTGAGTTCGATTAGAGAATAAGCAAAATATACAAAATGATAGCATAAGGAAAATGGTTCATTAAAATAAAATTCAATAACCTCCTCAGCTAATAACCTGGTATTTTATCAAACCAATTTAAAAATCTTTATGCTTTGAGACAATCTATATTCTACTAAAAAATCTTGCCTCTATTAGCTTGTTGTTCCTGGACACTCTATGCCTCTGACAAAATGTAACAGAGAAAATATTAACCTTCTTCAATCTTGAAAATTCTTTGACATTCACAGAATTAGGCAAACATCTTCCTACTAGGAACTGCCAACATCTAAAGGAAGAAATATTTAACTAATGATCTTCACCTCCCTATCAAGTGACTGTTCATTTTGCCTTCTTTCACACTAAATTGCTAACAAGTTCATCATATGCATTTCTAGTTCTTTCAAATAAAAATTCTCTTTGCAAAGGCAAAAATCTTTGAGATGTGCTGACCTCCTAGACATTAGAAAATGTCAAATGTGTTGTCACTTAGAATATTGCTTTTAGTTATTACTGCATTCCTCTTTGACTTACACCAAAGTCAGGAAGGAGAGTGATAAGATGACATTGATTTGTTGATTTATTCAATTCTTTTCTAAGGTAGAATGGTTCAACAAACTTTATTAATGTAAAGAGAATATGGATTAAGTATACCTGACTTGGACATCTCTCTCCTTTGTCAGGTATAAGCCCTTCACTAATTGATACCAGGATCTGATATATGTATTAAATGTGAGAGGTATTTTTTTCTGTGAGACCAGTTCCACTACTTCAGCAGAAAAAAGCCTGAACTTCATCAGCGTGACCAAAATTCTTTTTTGTAACCCCTTCTCAGTGTATACAAGTTTCCTGTTAATTTCCTACATTTGATGGCTTATAATCACTCCTAATTTTCCCTGATGCATTTTGGTTTTGGCCCATAAGAGTAAACCTGTGGAGCAGTATTTGCTTCCTTACCATATTTTGATTTCTCTCAGCATGTAATGCTTGGCACAGGCCAAATTCTTAGATGGTGTTTGACATTTGGCCTGATGAAACATCGTTCTTTCTTCCTGTGTACAGTCCTTCCATTTTGAACTATGTTTGCTCTGGTTTTGCATACTCTGAGCTTTGGAAGGATCCAAATGAGGGAGATTTCAGCAGATATTTCTGGCTGCTTTCAGTGTGAGAAGGACCAAACTTTCCTTTAATTAGCTGTATTCCACAGATACATTTATCATGTTATTCAAACAAGAATCAAATAACAACCTCTTTCTTAACTCCACTATCATTCTGTGTTGCCTAGCAATTCATGTTGATTTCATTATTTTACATATTTCTTGCAAGGAAATAATGGTGCCAATAAATACACAACCCTAGATATATATGTCTAAAAAAAGAAGTTTTTCTAGCTAGAAAATCCTAGCCATTAAGCCCAAAAAAAAAGCAAAGAAGTCTCCTGATTTTTAATTTCAGAAGAAAAAAACCCCAACAATGCACTATGCAAAAATGGATAATGGAGTATACTAAAACTCTGAATTCTGTAGCTGGAATTTTATCTACCTTTTTCTCAAGTCAGATATGTGAAATATTAATAATTTTTATCTGCCATTATTTTAGAAAATATGATGACAAAATGGGTACTACAAAATGGTATTTGAAATGCCCATTTATCTTAGTCCACAGAGAAACGAAAAATATAGAATATTCTTTAAGAATTTCTAGTAATGACTTATAATTCTTATGCTATAATCAAAGGTTTATTTTAAAGTATGATTAAACTATGATAAAGAAATGTAATAATGTACAGATAAGAATGTGCAGACAAGTCTATACAGTTGTTATAGTTGATAATACATATATCAGGGTCCAGGGTGTCTGAAAAAAATTTTTTTTCAAGATATTCTTTATCTCTGGCCCTTAAGAACCAGCATATGAATAGCTTCCAGAAATTAAAAAACATTTTTTCTAAAGCATAAAAATATGACATTTCTGGCTCATTTCCTAAATTTCTTATTGTCAATGCCATGCTATTCTTTACCTCTGAAGTCAGAAAGCAAGACATAAAAACAAAAGGAAAAATGAATGTGTTGAGAATTGCAGGAGCTGAAAAACACCACATATGTCTATGCTGATGTTTAATAAAGTGTGTGATAAAATCAGAGAAAAAAATAAACAGTTTGGTTTGTGTGTGCATAAAACCAGAGAACAAATGAATAAACAAAAAGTTTTGTTTGCTGTTTTGCGAAAAGATGAGAAATGCAATACTGCTAGATGGCTGCTGGGTTTTAATTTACAAAACAAGTGCAAATGAGACTGGCTTTACTCAGCACAGTTTAAAACATGTGGACATCTTTACAAATGTACCATATTTTCGATGCTCAAAATATTGTGATATATTGCTGCAGCCAGCAAGATCTGAGGATAATGATTACTACGAGATTTCAGGTGAATGGTTTCTTCTGATTTCTTAAATCTGTGTATATGTGTGAATGTATGTCCACCCTAACCTCTAATGAAACTGCAGTCATACTTCAAGTCCATGGTTATGATGTTTCTGTTCATAGAAATGTACGATATGGATAAAATTGCTTTCCTTTCTGTTCACAGAACAGACCCAATGAGCCAGTTGAGTTAGGTAACCTACTTGGATTACCCCTTTGACATTATACTGAGATGAATAAGGGGGTTTCACATGGTCACTGACAGAACTCATTTGGTTTTAATGATCATCTCTACTCTCTTTCTAAACCTTTTATTCTCACTCATATTTTATGACACTATAGTGTGTGAAATTTCTAGCTTGCAAACTTGTTTTGTACAGCTGTTTTGTCAGCCACAAGCTAATTTTTCTGTCACTGAACTTACACCTCATCCCATATCTCTTCCTGTCTTTTTTTCTCCCTCTTTCTTGCCCAGCAAATTCAGGTCATTCCCCTTCATACTCAGCAGATGCTAGGGTCACCCTCTCAGCTCTCTAGCCTCTGCCAGGTTTCTCTCTCAGGTTTGTGTTACATCATATGCTGATTTCTGCCCAGTTTGCCTTTCTGGACCTTTATGGACACATGCCAAATACTACTGCTCAGGCCGTGTTTCTTATTTGCTGATGTGAACTTTGATTTCACTTTTTTGCTCAGCTGACCCCTCCCCTGGCATGACTCGTACAGTTCCCCATTTACTACAGTAATGAATTTTGTCATCTTTTGGGCTCCTCAGTAATTCAGCACATTCTTTTTGTCCCTTCCTGAGGTTCATTCTGATCCTTTCTTTCTTATGCCATCATTCCTACCTGTATCTTCCAGGTTCACACCTTAATCCACACTTGTCTCTGATTTTTATTAAACAGCTGACAGTTTTAATTAGTACTTACTTTAGAAACTCTGTACCCATTTGTGTCTTTTTAATCCCAGTCTTACACAGAATAAAACAACCTTTTACTTCCTGCTTCTCTCTTCCACTAACCTTTCTCTACTTTTCTACCTTTGGCCACAATCCTTTTTGACCTTGGAGAGGACCTTACAGATCATGGATTCACATGTAAACAATGCTGATACTAAGCTAATGAAGACCTCTTCTGAGCACTTCTCTGAAGAAGTTAAAAACAAAACTAATTGATTTGGTGTGGTTCTCATTTAAAGGCTGTTCTTTTGACATGTTCAAGGGTGATCCCTGAACTGTACTCCAAAGGAATGACAGGAAATTGTAAAGACATTCCCAAGCCACCAAGGTCAAGGCCCTTGTTCAAGCTACATAGATCAAATACTGACAGAATGGAGCAAAGGGATACAAAGCAATTCTGAAGCAAGGGATAGAAGCTTCACAGAAGAGTTTAAAGGAAGCTGAACATCAAGAACCGGCTGCTCTCTAAGCAAAGTAGGTTCCTGCAAAAATATACTGAACCCATGGAGTGTTCTGAACTCCTTTGTTCTCCATGACATCTGCCACAGGACCCACACACTGCTAGGTTACTTCATGTAACGTCATACCGCCTTTACCAGAGTTGAAACATCCCGTTAATCCCTTTCAGGACGTAAGGGGTCCCGAGGAAACGAGTTACCTTTTCCTGGTACTGCCGCCGCGAGGAGTCCAGGGACTGGATGAGGGCGGTGGCGTGCCCCACAAACATGGCGTAGCAGGTGGCGCCCACGATCATGCTCAGCATGGTGATCCAGAGGTCGGACATGCTGACGGGCGCGCGCGCGCCGTAGCCGATGCACAGCATGTGGCTCATGGCCTTGAACAGGGCGTACGAGTACTGCTTTCCCCAGGAGTCGTTCTGCAAGGAAAGACACAAGTGACTGAGCCTGCAGCAGCCGGACAGAAAACTGCGTCTGTACCTGTTCAGTGGGATCATAGATTGCTGGCTCTGGTACCTGGTAATGTATCCTCCGTGCTGGGGAAGAGATATGCCTTCTAAATTAACTACATGGATAAAGTGTCAGAGATTCTGACAGATAATACTTATCACAATGAGATGAAATAAAACTATTTTTTATACGTGATTGTATTCTTAAATGTGGGTGCTATCCTAATTACAAGGAGACTAAAGGTCAATTTTATTTTACAGCCCATGGCAGATGGATTAGAAAAAGCTGAGTACTCAGGCTTAACAAGCACAATAAGGTGGAATTTTGTTTTAATATGCATTTACATACTCCTGTGGCCCTATTCTTTCTTTTTGGAATTGTCAGTTTTAACACACAACCACATTTACCTCAGTAGCTTCCTTTCACTTTTCAAGGACAGAAAAAAAAAGTATTATTTATTGCAATATCTGCTTATCCCTTTTTGTTTGTTTTTGTAATATTGTGTTTATACTGGAATATTCTCAATTGAAAAGAAGTATGTTTATTCTGCATCACAGCAAACCCATGTTCATAGTCACAGTCAGTGAAAGTCAGCTCAAAAAAAGATGATGCCTAGGTCCTGCATTTCTGATGTGCAGCTACCCCTTCCCAGCCTCTCTTGTAGATTAGAAGGACACGACTTCTTGCTCATAGGCTTTTAAAATTGCAAAGATGTTGGCAGCATCCTCCCTTTAGCTTTACAGAAAGACAGTCAAAGGGGTTGTTCCCAGCAAAAAGCAAACACCTTAACACACCCCAGAAAGCCCTGGGACTCCTTGTCAGATTTTTCTGTATTCCAAGCCAAAAGAATGAAACAAGAACAAGGAGACAAACAGTGCTTGCAGGCATGCAGCACACATGAGAAAACACAGCATTTACCACAAAAAGAACTGAGAACAAATTCAAAAATGGAGAAGCAAAGAAGGAGGAACTGGGATGACAGGAGAAAGATTAGTCAATTATACAGTATAGGTCTACTATAGAGGACCAAAATAATAAACTTGTTAATACAGACCTCCAAATCAGCAGTACCATTTATATATAAAGTTTATGTATGACATAACAATATTTGTTCCTCTCTTCTACTGATACAAGCTGTACTCAAATGCTCTGATTTCTGAAAGACCTGCAAGCTTGCTCTCTTGCCATTTAAATGCCAAGGTTACTAACTATCCTTGTGCTTCACATCTATTAAAATCTTTTTCTAGACCTCCTATTAGCCTAAATAACTGGTAACAGAAAATAAGCTGCCAATTGTTGTATTGCAGATGACACAGTTAGTACTTATTCACTAACACAGTAATTTAAAAATTAATGGTTTCTCTATACTTAACACTTGTTTCATGTTGTAAGTCAAATCTTTTCACATTTGTTAGCTATTGCTTTTTCACAAATTAAAATCTTGTGTCCTAAAAATAGCTAAGGAATAGTTTTTGAGTGTCAACACTTAAAAAGGAAAAGGAAGGAAAAAGAAAAAACATCTTAGATAGCTGGAAGCCAGATAGGTTTCAGTGACTAATAAGGAAGTAATTTTCCTATTGTTTCAGGCCTTTAAAAAATACTCAAAAAAGGGATGAATTAAAGAACCTTCCCCAAAAAGCCTCCAGTTCAGGATTCAACTATCCAGTTTGACCACTGAAGCTCCTTGCTGTTGGGGTCACTGCAGATATTCTAATGCAAACTCTCTATTTCTCATGTTTTCTCCTAAAAAAATTAAGTCCTCATTTATTTTGAAGACCTTTCCCTCTGGCATCAAACTCCTTGTGCAGAAATAGTTAATGAGGAAATTTTTAGAAACCCATATCAAATTCTTTAGCAGTGGTGCTTTATATAGTTTATATTGGGAAAAACAATAAACTGCATGCTCGATGAAATATATCTAGGGTCTTTCAAGGCTACAAGTAATGTTATTAAAGCCACAGTATTCACAAGGCTGTAAGAGCAAACCTTCAGTTCTGGTAGGGCTCTGTAAAGTGGATATTGCTCATAAATGTATTATATATTTTTTATACATTATTATCATAATGTATTACTCATAACTATTATAATTATTAAAAAAAAAAAAGCTAATCCTGATCCTGTCAATGAATATTTCTATCATACCCAAATCTCAATTAAAATACTTTCTATAAAGTTATATTTTTACACCAAAGTCTCTGAGTTAATGGATTTTATTTTTTTACTGAGATATTTTCCAGGTCTGTGAATCACAGTTTTAAGTAGAAGGCCATTTTTTAAAGAAGAATTTTTAAAGAACAAATAAGAAAATGGAAGTGAGGAACAGCAATAAGAAACAAAATACAAAGAATTTTTCCTGCTAGCAGAGTAACAGGATGAGTAAAAAATAAATTAAATATAACAAAAGAAGTACTGCCAGGAGGGAATAAGTGGGAATAAGAGAGTTGTAACAGAGAGAAATAACTAAAAATTTACAACAAAATAAACAAACATACATTTTAACTACATATACAGATACATATGCACCAAAGTGTGATCTAATACCTCAGACAGTCACGACTGCACCTGAATGCAGAGTGGAGGTCATGGCCATCTCAAATGGCCATTTTTTAGTACAAACAGCATCAGCTTTTACTTTGTAGCTTATTATAGACCATGCCACAGGCTAGGCAAATTTCAGGCATTTGTGAATGAATGGTCCTCAGCAGCAGGTCCTCAGGTAGAGAGGCTTTAGCAGGAGGAGACAAAAAAAGAAAAAAAAAAAAACTAACAAAGCATCTAAATTCAGGATTTTGTTGCCAAAAATAACTTCTCAATGTGTTTTTGTTTCTTTTCTTTAATAAAGTTGTGTTCTTGTAAAATCAAGTACAAAATTGGTCTTTTTAGTTTGCATGGGAATATCTTTTTAAAATATTGGTCAACAAATACCATTGTGAAGGGTGCAGATTTCAGTAGTTACTTGCGTTGTTCAATGATTTATTCCATATATAAATCACTTTAAAAGAACATTGATTCTAATGTCAAATCCTATACATCATGTATGTTACAACCAATGTTACTAAATGAAATAGTAATTATTTAATTATTTTCCTATTAGTGTTGTATAACCTGAGGGTTTGGCAGGAATAATGCTAATTTTGTTTCATTGTGAGGGGTCGGAATTTTCCACAACCTTGTTCCAACATGCTGCTCTTTGCTGTACAAAAGCGAGGTGTGACCATTTCTCTGCTGGCCTACAGTGTTTTGTTTTTTTTTTAATACAAAGTAATTTTGCACCTGCATCATGAAATTTTTTGCATAACACATTCACAGATAATATTCCTGAGTTAATGAAAGACCATTCTATGAAACAGAAAATCCTGATTTTATACAGGTATTTTCCTTCATACAATCTTAATTAATATTTATATAATTACACATTAAATGTTTCCCAATGGCCATATTCTGTTTTTAATGTGTAGATTAAAAAACACCATCAACAACAAAACAGCAAAAAACAAGCTAAAAAAAAAATCTCCTACCAATTAATAAAAAGGGCATTTAATTTCTTAGTTGACAATGGGTTGATCACTGTTTCCAGATTAGCAGTAATCGGTTTAAAAAGTTTAAATTAAATGACATTAATTTGGAAAAACTATTAAAGACTGTAATTGTGAGAAACACCAAAGCTGTTTATCCAAGGATTGATTACATAATCTAGCTTGATGACATTAAGAAATCCTCACATTTGTGACAGGAATGGTCACTGATCGTTTTCAATTAGTTCTGTAACTATATGCATTAACTTTGCAGTTATTCTGAAGAATACATTAATTCCAGGGCACTTCTGATCCTTAAAAATCTGCATCCAAGCCGTTTTGCTTCACTGAAGGAGGTTATAGTTTGTCTCATAATTTCACATAACACTGCTAAAAATATCTTTTTGTAATATTAACTTTTCACCTCAAAAGAAGTAAATCACAGATAGACCACATGGCACCTAAGGGACAACAATAAAAGGCAAATTATTTTTCTAAGTGGATTAAAAAAGGGCTTATATTTTACTATATAATCTGTGGAGGTTTTCATCGGGAAATTTTGTTGTCATAAGATAAATCAATTCCACTCCCATATTGCAGGCATTCCCTCAGGCACAGCTTATCTTCCCTCAGCCATATCCTTGCACTGAGATATAAATTGATTTAGAAATCTTGTACCAAGGAGAGTATTGCACAGACAGTAAGGGTTTCCTTATATTTGCTTCAGTCCCTTTTTTTCTTTCACGTCACAATTACTGCAGGTGTCACAGAAATGGGTCTGTCAGTTTGCAAGGGCATGCTTAGCAATCATGGAGCAAAGACTGGCTTACTAATTAAGAGAAATGATTCCTACAAGGATTTTGAACTGATCCTCATTCTTTCTTCAAAACTGTAATAAAAGAGAAGTAGCTTGTCCCCTCTGAAAGAATTTGTCTTATCCCTCAAACCCCAGTCCTCTATGCTCAGGATTGTCTTCAAGTTCTTCTGGAAGTAAGTAATATCTGAAGGAAGATCTTGACAGGACATAGACAGTCAATCTCTACCCTAGTAAATTAGAAAGTGTCAGAAAGCACTTCCAGGCTCTGGAAGTTGGTTCACATGGTTTCACTTCCAGAAATGCCCCATGTCCAACATGCAGGGAATGCCCACAGCACTCTCCCAAGCAACTGCTGTTGTACTTTGGGGCTGGTGTAGGTGAGGAACCCTTCCTTCCAGGCTGCTGGCATGAGCTTGTCCTGTGATGAAACCCAAAAAATATTTCTTCTATGGACATAGTAGGTAGCTCCTAAACCAGTCCTACCCCAGAGCCCAGCAAAACTGGGCACTTTAATTTATTTATGACCATGGAGGCAGCTAGACAGTCCATAAATAAGCCCTCTGGTTTTAACATTGTCACAGGAAGACAGTGCATAAAATGAATGGAAAGTTGGGGTTTAAGAGGTTGAAGAAAGCACAAAGCATCCTTGCCTGCATGATGGCAGAGACTGTAATACAAGAGTGGCCCTGAGGAAATATCTGCCTAAAATCTCAGAGACATGAGCAACTGCTGGTGAAATTTACTGTAAAAATTAGTCTTTTCCATCAGGAATTTAATTAAATGGTGTTTATGACTTATATGGGCATATATGGTTATATAAATTATAGCTATATACTTAATTGCAAGTCATTATTATCAACAGTTTCTAGAAGACTTCTTAAACTGCAGAGTTACTAACAATTTAACTAATCAAAAAGACATGATTATAAAAGGCTATAGATAAATGTTAACAAAATTTTTACCAGGTATGTCTGACACAGCTAGAAAAGAGGCCATGTGATTCTTTCCCTGTGTCAACTAGTTATGTGCACATAACATGACAGGAGAACTGGACCTCTGTATTGAATCTGTAATTTCCTCAGTAATCCATATATATATACATATTAGAGTTTACATGCCTATCCATCAGGAAGTTGCATAATTTTCTGCCTCTGACATCATACAGTACCTTGGAATTATACATCACTTAAAATCTCAGACAGGAAACTAGAGCAAAATATCATCTCACATTTGAGCTTTTAAAGAAGTTGTTTGAATTCACAATGAATAACCAAGTTGGCCAATGGGAAAGGTGTCCAATATTTACTGTTTCAAAGCTCATGCAATGGTGAATGCACTACCATGTAAAACCTCTAGTTCCTATCACTACTATGAACTAGCTGTTACTACTATGAATATTTTATTTTCTAAAACTAGTAAACAAAGGGAAGGTGAGATCAGACTTGGAAGACTAAAAATCCCAGTGTTCTAAAATTCTTTAGAAGTGCAAGAAAGAAGAGCCTGTTTTAGGAAGTGTGCAAGTAGGTATGATTTAAAACAGAAAAACCCTGGATCGGTGAGCTCAGTGAAATAAGCAGATGTCTTCAGAAACTTCTGAACATTTCTCTCAGCTGATACGTGCACAGATAACAGATGGTGTAAGTGACTCAGCATATACTTTCAAGAGCAGTACTAGCAGGAAAAAAATTAGAAATTGTTTGGCATTGCATTCCAAAGGAAAATAAGTTTGACTGGAGAAGCAATGACTAAATATTATATATTTCCTGTGCTCAGAGTAGTTACATGACTTTGCTGCCATCACAGCTTGTTCATTTTTTGGCACAACGTCTTTGGCACTAGCCATCAAACAAAAACAATATGTAGCATGGCAGATCTTTCATTTTGATTATTCTTCCCAATGGAGAAAACATTGAACATTTATCTGCTAATACATTCCCCCATTAAAAGCAAGTAGCCAGAGTGTCTACTTGTGATCACCTTTCTAAGGTAAGGATGAATAATTTTCGTTGCAGAATAAGTGGGAAAATTCCCTAACAGCAGCATAAGGGCAGATATTTGTTTTATGCACACAGCCTGGCCTTTCACATTTATTTGAGTTATGTTGTCCAAACAAACAGGCTTATTGCATTCAAATGGAGGAGAAGATATGCTCACAGTTTCATAGGGGAGGATTCCCTACACATTGCTCAGTTCTTCATTCTTTGTGCATAAGAGATACAGTAATGATTTTTTTTACAGGTGTAAATATAAAGTTACAAAATAATACATTAAAGCATATGTGAAAAATACTTCTTCTGTTCTTTTGCCTGTGAATCAGCTCTCTATGACTCATCCTTTTATCTGGTCATTGTGCTCCCTTAACTGAACCCAGATGACTGAAGAAATAACATTCCATTGCAAAAGATTGTTTTAATAAGAATTTTAAGGGAATTTTAGCTTACAAAGATGTTAGAAAGCTTTTATAAAAGTAAAAAGTTTTTTATTAAAAGTAAAAATTACGTTTTTCCAACATGACAATTTAACAGAGCTAGAAAACATTCCCTTATTATGGAATTTGACTGTCTATACAAAACACTTTTTCAGAAATCTATGGGCTTGGCTCAAGCCAATAAATACCCTCCACAACAGCTCCTGAAATAGCCTGAGAGTTAGCAGAGGTTTACCTGAGGCCCCTTTGCCTTGGTAACTAGGAAATCCAGTTGCATTAAAGCAGGTTGTGGAAACAACTGACTTCCAGGAGAAAAACCAGACCTATTTAATCTACAGTACCATATAGCCCCCTTGTCAATCAGTCAGCAACAAACTAAGGGATGAAGGCTGGTGAAAGAATTCTTCCAGATTGTACCTGTTACTTCAACTCTTTCCCATCTTCTGGAAGAGCAAAATCAGAGTGCAGGGAAGCAGACAGACATTTTTAAAGGATCTGTATTTCAGTTCTTTAAAGAACTCTAACAGGATGTAAACTGCTCCTACAAGAGGGGTGTCAGGGAGCTCTTAGCCAATCAGTAATGACTTCTTTTTCATATGCCTGTTTTCAAACTGATCAGAAGGAATCATCTTTAGCAAAATTACTGCTTCTGGAGAGCATTCCTTCTCCCCTGATTTGAAATCAATTTAATTATTACATAAAATATTGTCAAAAATAGTTTTTACAATTTTTTACCATTGAAACCGCAGATTAGTTACCATTATTTATCTTTTTTTTGGTGCTGTGTCTTTGGCACCAGCCATCAAACAAAGACAATGTAGCATGGTATATTTTTCCTTTTATTTTGATTATTTTTCCTGATGCAGAAAATATTGATTTAACTACTAATACACTACTCCAGTGAGAAACATTCCTCACTGAAATTTATCAAATAAATTAAAAATATGATCAAGGCAGTTGGCTTCTGTTTTGTTTTGTCATATGCACTCAAATTTTGGTTATGTTCAAACCACTCTGATTTTTTTATTCCAAAATAAACTTAAGTGCAACTGTTTACAAGGGATTGACTGCAAGAGATATACATGGCCTGCAAATGGGAAAACACACAGTAAGAATTGTGTGGTCACAATAACTGATTACAAGTGTATCTACAGGTTTCTACTGGGCAAACTGCATTGTAAAAAACTACTTTCTTACAGGAAAAGAGGAAAGAAAAACCCAGTACAGTGGCATATATAATAAGAGAGTACATAAATCCTGCAAGGAAGTATTTTTGATCAGCAACTTTGTTCATGAAATCGCTCTGTTCAGGAGAGGTAAAAATTCAGTGTGCCTTAAAAACAACATATCTCTTCGTTCTGCTCCTTTTATTTGGTGAAAGGAGCTGGATATAATGTAAAACAAGTCTCAAATATTGAATCAAACCATTTATGAAATACTTTTACTATGCAATCACCAAGAAAAGCTTTGCATTTTTAACAGTAGCTATCTAGATAGTTAGGAATAGGCAGATGATAATGTGGGCTTAATATAGAGCAGTTCTGGGAAACAGTTGAAGGAGTGAAGTGACATAAACCTGACTCATGACTCCATCGTGTACTGCTTTACTGAAAACTGTTGGAAGAATCTACACCATCACAGACAATATTTGCAACCAATTTAGGAAAGGGAACTTGGGAGAAGGACCTCAACCTCTCTACTATTTGAACAACTCAGATTAGACAGCAAATTATGTGAAGCAGCCCATCTCAAACAGAAATTTTTATGGTTTTCAAAGTGGACATTGAGCTTTTGGAATGTTGTCACCATTCTCCTTGAATCTAAGGGATTTTGAAGCTACACTAGAAAAGGCAGGAAACACCAAACCTATCAAGTGGCAGAAAAAGCTCTCCTTAAGAAATATTTAGGCAAACTTGATACATGATTTTGCAAGTACTTAGAAGATATGCTCAAAATAATAGTATCCCAATGATTTCCCACTAACAATATTTCAAAACATTAAAACATTTTCCAAGACACACTTTCCTCACTGTTCTATTTATAGGCATACTCTGGTTAAATACATCTCCTTTGTAAATATTTTTAAGAATCTATACTTAGGGAAAAAATAGTGGATTAGTACATTAAAATGGTCTAATATGATCTACTCAAGAAGAGTCTGAATATGTTTTAATCTCTTAGAAATGAACCAAGGTGAACAATGCTACTTTAACACAGAGAATCAGCATAAGGGTAAGATTGGGATTTGTGAGTTACTGAATCCAGCACCTTAAAAAACAGGCTTTTATCTCTAGTAAAGTGCTGGTTTTAAGCTTTTTTTTTTTTTCCCCACTTAGCTGTTACTTCTCTTGTCAGTTTTTTGATAGATTTCCTAACTTGATGCCTTTGAGACTCTAGGTTGCATCTGGTTAGTTTACAGTTCTTCAGAAAATTACCTTACTAAATATCTGAGCCCTCAAGAGGCTGATCTGCATTTCTGGTAAATCACAATCCTTCATCAAATACTACGTCCTACAAAAAGCTGTGCATTATTTTATTAGGCAATGACAGCAGGAAGCAAAATAGTTCTGCAGCTGAAAACCTATTTTGGCTCTATGAAAAGAACAAACCTCAGTGTCAAAGCAAGTAGGCTGAATCTAGGTCAGAGGCTTTTTTTTCTGAGAACACATCTGAGTTTCCTGATGACCTTTTCTTAAACTCAGATGCCTTAAAACTGCAGGTGCTTACTAGAGTCTGCAAGACTTTCAAGGTAATATAATATAAAGAAGAATTATTTAGCAGCCTAAACGCCACCCACAAAATGATGTCTAGGCATTAAAAAAAATGGACAGACTTAGTGACTCACTAAAATTCCATTTCCCTCCTCTAGCAGAGGGAGGTTGAATCCTAGAAGAATATTGTGACCTTGGGCTTACGAACTTCACACTCTGAGGGGAAGGAAGGGGAACATGCTCCTCTTCTGTCATCCTTGAGAGAGTTAACAAAGCACTTGAGTGACCCCGTAGCATTCCCCCAAGATGTGTCTCATGATGAGCACACAGGCCCCAGTTCCAGCTGTAAAGACAGGGATACCCTTGCACAGCCAGCAGTCAATGCTCACCTGGACACTCTGAGCCTTCTCGGGTACAGTCACCCCAGTGCAGGGTGCAGTGTGTCAAGGAGAGCCACCAAGGTCAGCTTGACACTGACAGTGTGTGACGGTGTAGAGTGACCTTGTGACACCACTCCTGTGCTTCTGGACAAATAGGAACATGCAGTCAAAAAATTACTGGGCAGACTACTAGAGGAAACACACAGTGATACTTGTTAAACACCTGGATACCAGCTCAGTCCCTCAGTGGGAAATTCCTGAAGACTGAAGGAAACATCTCCCCATGCCTGCTGTGGTTGATCTTTCCTGGGCATCTTCCCTTGCCATCCTTGGAAAGGGAATAGGGAAACTTCAAGCAGACATTCTGCTGGTGCCACCTGAATGCACTCCCAATAGCTCAACTATTAACTGGGACACATTCAGTTTGTCTTTATATTACTCTTGTTTCTCTGTCCAGCTTTCTATCTGCAAGTCCAGAGGAGGCCCATAAAGATGATTAAAGGGATTAAGCACCTCTCCTATAAAAACAGGCTGAGCGAGGTGAGATTGTTCAGCCTGGAGCAGCTCTGGGAAGACCTTTTAGCCTACCAGTACTAGGCTTATGAAAAAGAGGGAGAGCAACTTTTTACAAGGGTGTGTAGTGACACAACAAGGAGAAATTGTTTTAAACTGAAAGACAGTGGTTTTAGATTAGGTATTAGATATATACAGAAATTCTTTACTGTGAGGTTGGTGAGACATAGGAAAATGTTGCCCAGAGAAGCTGTAGATGTCTCCCCAGCCCTTGAAGTGATCAAGGCCAGGTTGAATGAGGCTTTAAGAAAACTGGTTTGGTGAAAGGTTTAATCTTTTTTTAGCCTATTTGCCCTCTCACAGTTCTATAGCAAGGACTTACAAAACAACTGTTCCATCCACTGAACAATGGTAATGCCATATAACTATTTAGAAATGCTTGGAAAGCCTGTGGGATACTTTCATAGCTACAACACAGAAAGTAAGAAAGTCTCTTGCTGCAATTAAGAGTTAATCTGTATGCTTTGATTACAGGAAGACCTGCAAAATTATCCTGCAGAGCAACTAAAACATCCACCAGGTGGATGTTCACAGGAACCCAGGTTCTTCTGTGTACATACTGAGGATAAAATGCTCTGACAGAAATGGGTAATGCTGAGGCAGATGGCCCAGGGCAGAGGACAAACCCTGGGGAGAGGCCAGATATGGGATGTCTAGAACTGCTGCTGGAGGGAGCGAGGCACAGCAGGAACACCACAATCCGCAGCGATGGACAATGAACAGGAAAAGTGCATTGCACGTTTTCATTGCTTACACATTCATATCTGCAGCGACCAGTGGCCCCATTTGTTCTGAGTTTTGTTTGTGAGAACCAGCACTAAGAGAGAAAGGCATCCCAAAATTTCACTTCAGCTGACTTCAGGTACTTCACTTTGATAGCTAAGTGGGTTGGCAGGTCTCCCTAGGCTCCCTACACAGTCAGTAAAAATCAGACTTCTGCAGATGGTGATTCAGAGTAGAATGTTAATGCAGGTGTTCTTTATCACCTCCAGGGGAGATTTTCTCTTTCCATAAACTGCCCAGGATCCTATTCAGCTAAAGCTGCATCCATTATCTTCCTGCGCTTCCCTACTGGGCATACCTCTGTTTTCATGGATAGACTTGACACTCCATTTCTTCCTAGCTCAAATCCAGTGGAGAAAATAAAATTCCCTAAAACAGCCTCTTCTTTGAAGCTCTAGTTTTATGTTATGATCCATGTTTTTTCTCTTGCAATTGATCTTTGCAGTCAGATCAGGAGATGAATTTGCCCTTGCAAGTCGGACAGAAGTCAGAGGGGCTCTGTAAGAGGTGCTGCAGGTTTGACTCGGTGAACTCTGTTCCAGCACACTGGATTTAATGGAAGCATACTACAGTGAGATGGTATCATAAACCACAGATAGGAGCAGGTGAGAGACAAAAAAAGATTCCAAATGAGAACAGAGGAATGCTTAGAATGCAAACATCATAATTATTTACTTATATGCATGAAGTTATATAGCTGAGAGCCCGCAGAGAGAAGAAAGAGTTTTTGGATTCAGGGCACATATTTGTATATCCATTTATTGAAAGTTATTATCCTTTTGCTTCTCAAAGGTTAGAAAGGATGTTAAACTGGAAACATCTAAACAGACTCAGATTCTAAGGAAAACGGCATATATATTTACCCAAACTTTGCATTATCTAACATGCAAATGGTTGGAAACTTTTCTTAGCTGGAACCATCATGTTAATGGGGACCTGCTATATTTCAAGACTTATTTTAAAAATCAGATAATCCACAGTGTATCTACTTAATGTTAAGTAGAATCAAAAGAATAGCTTTTTTTTTAAGGTTTTTTAAAATTAGTTTGCCAAAACAAGGTGATAGAACCACTCACTTCAGATAGGGTCAGTTAAGCTTGTCTTGAAACCAGTACTCCAGCAATGTCTGAATTTTTAAATAAATCTAGCAAAACATGGCACTTCACACATTTATGGCACTCCTTTGGAACAGTGACAAACAACAATCACTTGTTTTTATTGCAACCATGATTTGCATCCTCCAAGCACACAGGTCTGACAAATTCAAACTGCATTACAGATAAAAAAAGTTTAATAACTCCCTCACAAACATTACGGAGCAAGGTTTTTTGTTTCATTTAAATTAGGTTTAAAATGGTCTTGAATCTAATCTCTAAATCTAATTTCAGACTGTGTGGCTATTTCTTCCTTCTGAAGTTTACATCAAAAATGTCAAAACTTGTGTTAAAAAATAAATATACCAAAGTATTTTTCAAATCCAACCTTTACAGTCAAAAATGTGAAAAAGAACAAGGTCACTCAGAGGAAGGATGGTCATCAGAGGTTATATATCAAGGCAGCTTTTATTTTTCAAAACAGAAAAATATCATGCTTTTTATTAAATATTAAAATAAAATTGAGAGTCATTATTGATTACAAACACACATTATATAGCATTTGAGAGCGTTTTTAATTGATACTATTATATATTTAGTTTCTAATTCAGATTTTGCATTCAGTGTCACCACCGTTAAGTAAATAATTTAAATGGCTTTTTTTTTTGTCTTTAATATTATGAATGAGAAAATTTTATATGAGAAAATAAGAGTATGTTCTAGACAGTCTCTGGCCAGATGTCTATATATTTGGTGTAGGGTAAGCAGTGAGAATTTTCTTATACAAGTCTGAAAGATTTTAAAAGAAAAAGAGCTAAAACAACAAGCTTTTGCTACAGCCTAGAAAACCTTCAGATTTTATTTATCTGTACACATGCCAACTTTATGTTTCCTCAAATCATGTTGCAGTGGTTGAGTGCACTGGCTCATGATTAGAAAAAGCTCAACTTCTACCTCAGATGTTCTATTTCTATTTAAACTGTCACATTCCTTCTTTCTCCTCCCCATGTCACTCTGTGTGTGTGTGGGAGGGTTTCCTTCACAAAAATTCAACAAGAGTGGCTTAGGTTTAGTATATTTTATATAGGATCTATATGTTTTATATAGGATCTATATTTTATAGAGGATCTGCAATTAGGAGCAATACACCATTAAATCTAAGGGCACTTCCTCTCATCATTTATATGTTTCCATAAACAGCTTTGACAAGATACAGACTGCAAAAATGGAAGGAAACTTCATCCTTGCTCATTCATACAACACAGAAATGAATTCATTTATCTCAAGTTTTATATGCACAAAAATGTATGCAGCAGCAGGATGGACTGGCTGCAAGGGTAAAGCCATGACAATCAGAGTTGGAGAGTAACAGCAAGGTATAAGCACATTTAAATATTCTGTACTGCATCTGTGTTTGGTATGGAGAGATGGTGGTACAGGACAGGCAGCATTTAGGTGAATGGCATGAGCTATGAGAGCTCACACAGAGACATCTGCATAGGCCCAAAAAATTCCAGGTGAAATCTGTCCTAACCTACTGGAAATGTAATGTGCCTACCCATTGCTTTGAGTGTATGTTTCCAGGGTGAGCTCTTGCACTTTCTTAGCACACAAATCTTAGTTTTATTTTGCTCCCAGAAAATTTTTTATCACGGATGATAAACTTAATTTCTGAACACCTGGAAAAAGCTATTAAAACAGACAGAAAACTCTTCTGTCAACATCATTCTAGCAACATTTAGCTGAGTTTAAATTTGCCAAAACTCTTTTAGCTGAATCTAAGAGAAAAAATTTAAGTCTTCTACTATTAGAGATAAGCAGAGGGATATTACATATTACTGCAGAGTGACAAATGAGTGGTACATTGCCTTTATTCCTGACCAGTACTCAATTACTCTTTGTGAAACTGAACTAGCAGTCTGAGTGCACTGCACTTGAAAACATCAGTACTAAGTAGACAGCTGTTCAAAACCAGTCATGTTAATTCCCTCCCTATCTATACCAATGTAGATAATCCTGTTTTGATTATATGCACTCTTGTCAAAGTGCTAGGCTACCCTCAACTGCAAGCTAACTTCATGGTCTTCTGAACACAAAGGATCAAACACAGTGACTAAAATGATGAATGTGATGGGTTAGATAGGGAATATGAGTCATTCGTGAAGAATATGGGTACTATTCTCTTATCTCATTCAAATGCCAACTTCTGGCTTTCAAAGAGATTGTTTCAAAGCAACTCTCTCATGTTAGCAGTACCCCAAAATACAGGGAATATTACATAATTAAACAAGGTTTCCCTCACAATGTATAGCTCTCTCTGCTCCGATCCACTTCACAGTAGACTGTCATGAACATTTTGTGAAAAACACCAGCAATTCAAAACAAAGAAAAAATTAAGGTAATGTCAATAATGGTTTTGGTTTTGGTTTTTTTTTTTAATTTTGGGGGAAATGGTTTTACAGCTAAATTAGATAGATCACTACATTATTTATAACAGGGTTTTTTTGAGAAATACTAATAATTTTTTAGTAATAATGTTGCTTTTTCCCTGACACGAGGAAAAGAGACTCAGTGCAAATTATTAAATGTTTCATATGGCCAGAGAAAGTCTCACCATAGGGCTTGGTTCTTTTCCTTACGTTGTCAATAATATCTCACAAAGCATAAATGAACAAATACAAAAATCCAGATAGCAGAAAGAAGGCAAGATACATTTAAAGGGCATTCAGTAGTTTAAGCTATTGATACTAAAGGTATTCACTACTCGCTGTTACAATTAATATGTAAACATCTGTACACACATCTAGAAGATATTAAAAATTTACTCATTAGCAACAATATTAAATAATACACTGCATATTTCAGAGAATATTAAGATTTTCCTATACAAAATCTTTTCCATAATTTCTATTATACTCAATTTTCCAAAAGTTTTAGATCTTTATCCAAATTAGTTCAAGTTGAGTTTGCTTAAATGACTATATGTGCAGAAAGGAGGAAGAGCAGGAAAGCAGAGGGACGAGAGCAATCTTACAGAATCTTTATTTTTAAAAGGGGAAAAATACATGCAGCCAACACCCAAATGAATTGTGTACATCCCTGGGGCAAAACCATTTCAGACACGAAGGAAAATTAGTGGATTAAAACAAATGGAAGAAAATATAATGCTATATAATTTCCTCTTTTTCTCATGTTTTGTAACCAGAAGTGAATGCAAATTGAGACTTCTAGTTTCACAGGGAGGATTTTAGCTTTGTTCAAATTCAAATTAAAGTGAAAATATGAAATGTTAAAATTTCCATGGAGAGAGAGGTTCATAAATAACCAGATTTTAAAAAGAAATATTATAAAACCCTCTTTTCTTCATCTGGGATTTTTAAAATCCAGATCACAGATCTGACAGACTACTAACATAGGTCTGGTAGACACAGACCTATATCTCAAGTTTTTCATGTACCAGAGTGACTTGGTTTAGAATTACATGAACCAGAACAAAGTATCTTGCTTTGAATTTTTTTTTTAATGTGAAATGTAAGCATTCTAAATGTGCAATTTCAGATGGCTATTTTTTCATGTCTAATTGCATCCCAGTAGAGACTTCTCTCCAGATGCACTTTAAATATTAAAATGAGTCAGATGTTGAATAGCTGTGTGTAGAAAATTCAAATTTGGTATGGCAAAACTCATCAGGTAAAAGCAGTAAAACCAGTGCTCTTGAGAAAATCTGATTGTGACAATGACCTCTTGATAAAAAAACATGCACCTTGGGTGAACCACACTCTTGTGCAGTCTTAAATCATACAGATTAGGAATTAGGCTGTGCATTTAAATTAAGATTTGCAATGAAAAAGGGGAAGATTTGCTGAAGAGCAGCTGTATATGAATGGTATTCATCTGGATATATCTACACTGGGTTTATTCTGGGAAACCTGGTCTGGCATAAATATTCCAAGAGTTCAGTTTTTGGATACTCCAATCACAAGAGAAAAGGCCACCCATGGAGAACTACTTCAAAGTAATTTTTTCACATTTATGTTCCAGTTCAATCCAGAACACCACCACATGCAGATAAGCATTTTACATTTAAAGAGCAAAGTAGACTGATCCAGCTACACCCAGAAGAAAGGCCACAATCTCTTCTACAACAGAGAATCTGATTTTAGCCATGTGCTGCTTATAACACCTCCTGAAAATTTACTCCAGGGCAAACGTGGGATGCAAGGCCCTAAAACATGACAGGTCCATTTTATGGTTTTACTTTAGTTCACTTTTTTTTACTAAAGAAATGGCTTAGGGCACACTTTATGAAGTCTTTATTTTTCCCTTGAATGCCTATCAAACACAACATCAGGCTTTACAATATTATCTGCAATTTCTTCTATTCTTTTCAGTGTAAAGCTTACATAAAATATTTTGTAGTTTACAGTTACCAGCAATCCCATCACAATATACTGCAGCATAAGCATTTATGAATTGTGTTGATTCTTGAGGGAGAAACACGGAAACTAAATTTTGATGACAAATAAGCAAGTTCTTCCTGGCATCTGCTTCTTGACATATTTCTACCAGCTCTTTTGAAAACACAGAAAAAGCATGGAAATAAGTTAGAATCTTTTAAGCGCATCAACTTGATTTTGTGTGCTCCCTCTAAAAAATTGTTTCATTATTCTCATCCCATATGGGAAGACCAGCTTTCAACCTGAAAGAAACAGAAGCATGCAAGGCAGCCAACTAATTCATTAGAGGAGCCATCCTCTTTAGCACCTATTATCACATCAGCAACATAGTGCTACAATCAACACTTACAATCATGTGTCCTAATTTAGATCCTTCCTCTTGCTTGCATTAGGCAACAATATCCACTGAAACAACTATCACCAGCAGCATTAAATAATTACATCAATACAATAACATTAGTTTTAAGTGTTTCAGTAAGAGCAAGGAAAGGTGGCAGGGCTTATGACAATAGTTGAGTCTGCAATGCTAAACAATTTTCAGAGTTGGTGGAGTTGTGTGATTAACTGGGAATACCTTCTCTGAATGACTCTGAATGACTCTGAATGACTCTGAATGATTTTCCCATTTGAGGCAGTTATAATCCAGATACCGAAGTATAAATTTCCTTATTTTAAAACTTTTGGAAAGTTTTAAACCTCCCTGTAATTGATTTTGCACCTTTATTTTTTCAGTTCTTAAGGTTCTATATCTGAATTAGTTCATGGCATTAAGACAACAGAATAAAATTCATAATCTGAGAAGATATTAATGGCAGAAATTATATATATATATATTCATATACACATATAAATAAAGAAATCTCAATAACTGTGAGGCTGGAGAAAATTGGTTTTAAGATCAGAAATCTACTGTCAAAAATAAAGCCCAAAGTATATGAGACATCAAAAAATGTATAGAATCTTACACCAAAGAGGTTGGAAGGAAAGAAGGAGTTTGGGAAAAAAAATTATTAAAATTCTTACTATTTCCCATCCTAGGCCTGCAAAAACAGACTACCTGCTAACCTGTCAGAGAACAGAACAAAGTGTAAGTCAAAACCTTTGTGGGCTTCCTAGATCCTCAGCCATTGTGGTAAAAATGAGAACCTGATTTCTTTTCCTCTTCATTGATCACGACACACTGAATTAAATCAAGAGTGTCCTCAGATACCCCATTTCTCCAGTCCCCACTAGCTTGGTACAGAATTTTGGTATCATAGTCAATGCATGTCCTCAGTCTGCATTACACCTACCTTGTCTTTTAGCACTGCACATCCACAAAATTTTCCTCCACAGCTTCGTTTACTGTCAAATCACACAATTTAATATATTTTCCTGAGCTAATATATTTTTAGGCCTATCACTGCATGCCAGACAAGTGAAACAGGTCATTACTTCATCATCTTAATGCAGAAGGAAGCAGACTGACCTCAGTGACTAGGTCAGTGCTAAGGGCAGGAGACACCAACAACTGAATTCTGAACAGCTGCACTTAACAGAAGCAATACAATTACTCACTGTAGATTTAAAAATATGTGTACCTTAGTCCTAGTAATGTCAGTTACATATTGTTTTTACTAACATTACTCTATTTCTAAATTGTGTTGTAAACAGAGTATTTGACTTGAGCAATTCTAGTAATTTTGATCCCAGTCCATCTCTGATTCATAATTTCACACTTTTAACTGTTTCAAGAAGCACTACACTAACTAAATAGACACACATTAATATAAATATATGAGTACAAAATACGTTAGAATAGAAATATACCTTATCAGATCCTATGTGCCTCTAGGATTCAGATGATTCCCATATGGTCCATACATCTTAAACACCCAATATAGAACAGTAGGATTTGATTTGCATAAGCATTTATTGCTCAGCATTGCAAATGAAATCAGAGGAATCTAATGCTTTAAATGTGGCTCTACAATATTTTATAATAATAAAAATGTACTCAGAAACATTTTTGAAGCTCTAAATTATGACTATTATGTAATGATCAAATGCAGAAGAATCTCGAGAAAATCAGCTTCCCTAATTGCCAACTATAGGGAAGAAGGTGCTAAGCTGATGCATTATCAAAAAGGACAAAAACCCAAGGCAGAATAACACATCAAAATGACTGTAATGAAACCCCTGAGCTCCACTAAGTAAAACAGAGATCTTACTGGAAGGAAAAAAAAAGTGATTTTGTAATTGAAAATGGTGCCCATTAGTTAGAAATGTTAAGAATTAAAATTATAGTTTTGGGTGGTATACTAAATAGCTTTTTTATATATTACATATATGTTAGCATAGTTCTTAGGGTATTATAAATCCTAACCATCTCCTGCCTTTCTGAATTTCCCTATCAAATATTCATTTAAGTAATTCATTTTATAATGAGACAGACTTCCAGATTCTACAGCAGAAATCCCACATTCTTTTACTAGTAATACTGATACCATCAGAGATGAAGGTCTGATTTCTTTTCCCCCGAGGGAATTATGAGAAACAAATGGGCGTCAATACAATGCAAAATCCCAGGCTACTAAATCCATCCTTGAACACCCCGGGAGCTGCAAACAATCCCACTGCAAGGACAGAAAGGAAAAGACAAAACAAAATAAATCAGAGTACCTGAAGGGCTCTGGCTGAGCGAACATCGGCTGACTGCCAGGGGAAATGCCAGAAAAATAATGCCTTTCCAAACGTTTTACAATCTCTTTTGGCTTTTAAAAACTCAACATTCAAGTTAAATTCTATACCTGTCCACTACACTTTCATGTCACAAAGGGAACATTTATAAATAAAAAATCTGTAAAGCCCAGGTAAATACCTTGCTTATGGGACCATACGTTTTCCTAACCATACAACTAATTACTGCAAATACGGGCAGGAAAATATAGGATGGGAATCTTCAGATACTGTTAGTAATGATCTGCTGTAAGGTATGCTTTATCACAGGCTGTGATGTTTAGATGGCCAGATGGAATCAGTGGCAAAAGTGTCACTTCTTATCTGTAGTTGCCCAGAAACCCTTCCCATATAAGACATTACTAGATGAATGGTTTTACAATTACTGCACCTGAAACTGAACACAGAATCTTGGTTTGCATAGACTGGCTATAGCAGAGGACCACTGTGCTTTTCTGGTTTTGTGCGTACCTAGTTTTATCTGCAAGTTTTACTCTTAATTTTCTAAGGAACTACTGCCTCAAACTCTGAGGCATGACAACAATGTTTAGTCTATGAGTCATTATGGAGGTACACTAGTCTAAAGCAATGCAGATCAGAAAGCTGAGGATAAATCACACAGGGAACTTCAGATAATAAGCTTTTGGAGCCAAGGAGAAATTAGGTGGCATCATTAAGACAGTCTGTGAAACTTATTTTGAAAAGAATTTCTTTAGGAATTTAAAACTCCTAGTGTTGAAAAAACTAAAATGGCATAAAGAGCAATATTCCCTCCTATAAGTAATTGACTTTTTTTGTCTCTAACAGATAGGCTGGAATGTGATGGAGGGGAAAAACAGCTGCAACTTACTTTCATATTATATTTACAGTGTTCTTATTTTTAATGACCAGTACACAGATATTCTGGAAGATGTTAGCTCTGCTAGCTCATTGCAAGATGAAGGTCTTTGTTAGGAACTGCCAAGAGGTTCAAGCCAACAGTACAGATACAATATAGGCTCACAATTATTATCATGGCAGAGAGTATATCAATGGAATCTGAACAATTTTGTTGAACTACTTAGGCTGTTGGTTGGTACAGTATTAACCAGTGGTGATCTTATCCCCTTTTACAGAGAGGGCTTTCCATTTTATAGTCTCCTTCATGTTGCACCATGAGGTTTCCATTAACTTTTCAAAGACAAAAATCCAACTAATTTGTTTCATTTTAATTGTGTTCAATCACATTGTTCAAAGATGTAGTAAGCAACCTGCAACCTGGGTTCATTTTCCTATTCCTTTGTGACAAAAAATTAATCTATGGTATTTTCCTTTACAGTATTTATAAAATAAAACCATGAGCATGCTTGATACTTTCATCTATCAATTCAGACAGATGAAAAAGCTTACAAGACAAGGCTTTTAAAAGTTCTTGCACCCTGCAGCCTGAAGATAGTAATGTGCAAGACACAATGGAACTATGGACTGGAAGAGTAGGCTGGGCTGTGTCAGTTGAGAAGATGCCATGTGATCCTTCTGAGTTCCTTGCTTCCTTCATTAACAGATTATCTGCAAAAGCTTTGACTCACTGCTGACTTACATTTTGGAAAAACTGACTTTTTCTGGCTGAGCACGCATTGGCTTGAATAAGTCTTCAAGCCAGTGATCACAATTAATCAGATTAAAATTTTACTTTACATCCAAACCCAAGTACCAGATGCAGTCATTTCAACAAAAGTTAAAATTCAGACTAAATTGTTATATGCTACAGTATACCAGGAGAGTAAGGTTTCCCTCTTGCCAAAGCTCTTGCAGTGTCAGGAATGTGAAACCCTTTCAAACTCCAAAGTCATCTGTCACCCCTGAATACACCAGAGAAGCAGATAACCACCATCATCATCATCATCATCAACCTCCCTCTGTTTCTGCTATCATTTTAGAGAACTGATACTCCATGACAGCTTCCCTGTCTTTTTTTAGTGTTAAAGAATTCATTCCCACAGCCTGGAAAACAACTAGGAAATATCTTGTACCAGCAAGACACGTCTGGAAAGGCCCAGACATTTTCCCTAGCAATGGTCTTAAATATGTTCCCGATTCCAGGCTGGCACCCCAACACTCCCTCTCTTGCCACTGGCCTGCAAGACTGCCTGTGCTGTCAACTTTATATTCAAATTCAGTTGATGATTTAAAAAAAAAAAAAAAGCTACAACTTTCAGAAAGGGTATTTCCGATATTCTGTGGACAGTAGAGGGAGAAAATTGTTTCCATAAAAAAAATCCTGAATGTGGGTAGGGAGAAAGAAGGGTCTGAGCATGTGCATCGTGTGCACAGCTTTCTTAAGATTGAATGTAGGTCTTAAGGAACAGAGAGAATTTAATAGTTTAGTGTTTTCTAAAAGTTAAATACTTCAATTAAGTGTAATCCAAGGCTTCCTTTCATTTTCTAGCATGATTTTCATCCAGATCTTTAAAAAGCTGGTAGAAAATTTACACTTTGTAAACGTGAATGGAAGATGTTAGAAAGCAGAACACAGAATACAGCAGAATGGAAGGATGTGCCAGTCAGCACTGCGGTGACCTACTTTCATTGTAGCAATCCCATTTTTGAAGATATGTCAGTATTTTTTTTTTTAGAAAAGCAGGCACAATGAGGTGTCAGCAAACACACTGGTTATCATTAAAGATGTTGCCTGATGACTGCAAATACTTGTCTGTATGACTGACAGTCTTAGTCAAGGAGCTCCCACATTAATGTGCAGTATCATGTTCCTAAAGGAGCAAATTCTCTTATGGTTCTACAGTAGGAATTTGTGACACTGAGCAAGATGCCGATCTACAGTAAAGGTAAGGGTTTATGGATCCTAAGATTACAAAACCTGGAGAGATACATATTTTCAGATTACCAATGAGACTTTTAGGGCTTTTTCTTTTGGCTATAGGCCCATTCCAACAATTACACTGTATTTCCTATAAAAATGTTCCATATACTGCCACACTATCTGATTTGATAAAAAAAAAGTATTTCTCATATCCACCGTCCTTTAAATAGAAAGTCATTACCTGTCCTTATAAATAAAACAGTCACATTCTGTCCTTGAACATTTTGTTCCCACACAGGAAACTATCATACAACTGAGTCTATTTATCTTATTTTACTTATAAAAATGTTGATGTGTGTGTTGGAAACAATGGATCATTACATGACTCAGAAGTTTACAAACTGAGGATAACATTACATGAAACTAATGCCAATAATCTACCCTTAGTAGCATTCTGAAACTATAACCTAAACTGAAAGCAGTGGTGAACTGAGTGTTTCCATATTTCTTTTGGTGGGTTTTTTTAAGTAATAAGGGTTATTAAACTAGAATTACTTTAAAACTTGAAATATTTTCTGGCTCATTTACTGACAAAAAGTCAATATCATTTTATTGACCATAAGGACTACAAAACAAACTTTAGTTTATTAGCAAATGAGCCAACAAAATATGAAAGTAACCTTGAATAAATTGCAGGGCAGCATATTACTATGCATGTGTTTTTACACTACATTCTGAAGCTAACTATTTAGAAAAATAATGTTTAGAAAGCACAATGAAAAATGAACAATACTTACAACCATACCGTTTAGGGACACCCAGCAATCTGGTGGGAAATCCTGGAGTAATGGTACTAAAAACTGTAGACAGCCATCCCAGTGGCACAGCAGGAGCATCATTCCAATCAGATTAAAGATTCTCACCACTGCACTGGCCAGATCGTATGTCATGTGGAAAATCTGCAGACAAAAATTACAGGTGATGTACATGTTGCAAATCAGAAATGAAACTCATGTAATTCTGCAAATCAGGCAGGTTAAAGAAAAAGAAGTCTCATCTTGAACTTCTAATAAACCTGAGGTTTTTAAGGCAGGATCATTCATTTGAGCACATTAATTTCAGAGAACCATACCAACACACCTGACTCTTGGCTGCATGCCTGTGTTATGTAAGCTGCTGAAAAAGGCATATATTGGATATAGTTATCCACTGAAGTGTTTTCTTAAAGCCTCCAGCTCTTTTCAATTGAAGCAAGACTCACAAATTAAAAAATACCTGCTAAAGCTAATGATACCATTACTTGCCTATGAGTTTGGTACTTAAATACTCAAAAGTTGTGGGAGATTTAATGGTCCCTTCAGAAGATTCACTTTTGCATTTTTTACCTTCTCAAATGCGCAAAAATCTGAGTGAAGACACAATACAAGTGTCACATTTTTTGGTTTCCACTTCTATATTTTTAATCAAATTTCCATATACCAGTTCAAAAATGACAGAAAGGTAGTTTATAGCTCTTAATCATTACTATTTTCTTCAAATACTGATAATTTCATGGCTACTACTGTAGTAGTTAAATTCATATCAAAGTAATACAGTAAGTTGGATTTCAATTATTCCTCCATTCCTAAGACACAAAACATTCACATCTAAAAACTGTCTTACAGTAAATCACACATAAAATTCTCAAAAACAACAGAGACATTTTCATGTTTGTTATGGGCAAATTTGCTGGACAGAATTTTCACGAGGAACAGCTGCCAATATGATACAAAAAGCATTTAACACTTCTCTGCTATATTGGTTTTAATGTACATCCAATCTATAAATACAGGCATACTCCATACTTCTTACAATTAACTAAATTGATTCAATTCATTCAACTAAAGATAAATATATAACATTGTAATATGCATAATTACCACTATGCAGGAGTTATATTTAGAAGCTGAAGAATGTCCAGTTGGTATTTCATGGAATTTTAAGTATAAAATACTATTTAATAGTCTGGCTAGACATAGAAACCAGAGGATTTAGGACTTAAAAAATCAGATTGCTAGAGATGTATTGGCATATTGGTACATGATATTTTGCATTTTTAAATTTAAAAAACACACAGGAAAGAGGGAATGTTCGTGCCCTAACTTTTACATATCTAAACTAAAAGCAGACATGAAGTACCTACATTGGAAATGAGTACAAATATGGAGAACACATTGTGGTGTCTTTAACTTTCTGTTCATGGGAGTTGGTTGTTGTTTGAAAACAGCAGTGTATATTCTGCGTCCCAAAATGCAAACCCTGCATGTTAGAAACATACCTCAGACACTAACTATGTACACTATGTACAAAACATGCTTTTCAGTCTAGGGGATTTAAAGAGAATGTATACCAAATTCCAGTTCAACAGCCATTGGAAATAGAGGCTTGTAACATAAATCCTATCCAAATATCATCTAGCTTCTGTAAAAAATGAGAAAATAACACTGATATTTAGGAGATACTGTAAATGGAAATAAAGTGGAAATAAAACGCAAAACCACATTTTTCGTGCTAAGAAATGTATTTGTGTTACAGCTATTTCAAAAGATTCAGTTTCAGTAGATGTTATGAACCAAAATAGTGCATGTGTGCACTGAAATTATTTTATTTGTAAGAACTGGAAGAAATAGAGACGATTACTACTGGTTTGGAACAGTAGCTCTCATTTAGGTTGTACTTCATCGACATGGTTCCTATACTACAACTACAAAGAGCAGATAATTCCTGATCACATGAAAAGTGTCAGAAGTTCTCCCTCACTTTTCCCATTAGGCCTTACTGTAAGAGACCCAGGGAAAGACTTGACTGTCAAAACTTTCCAGAGTCCAAAATTCTGCAGCTTCATATACCCAAGGCTCCCCAGTCCTCATCCCCTCAACTATGGGCTTAGGCACTGTGCTGCTGGGTTTGGGCTTCTCAAGAAGCCATTTCATTTTGCCACTGTTTTCTTCAAAACCTTTGCATTATTAGTATGCCTCTGCCAAAATGGTCACATACTGCAACTGTGCTAAAAGGTTGGAAATTTTGTATGAAACCAAATCCATCATAGGAAGTGACTGCCAGCAGTCTGTGTACAATGCTGCTAACTTCCATCATTTCTGAAACTATTTTCTCCAGAAGCAGCTTCTGTGAAGCTTAGTGTTCAGTGTTAAAAATGCTTAAACATATCCAGGATATTGCCTAGACTGCATAACATTTTATCAGCATTTCATCAGAAACATAACATTCTTTTATCACATATCTTTTGCCTATATAACGTAATATTTGTGTAGTCTCTCCTAATAACTGTGATACCTCTATGTTAAAGAAGATAACTTCAACAGAAAAATCTTAGGCAAGTGTTGGAAAAACATTTCAAAAATCTTTGCATATCCACTCTGCAGCAAATAATATGTTATTTTTCTTCAAGAAGGAAGTTATGGAAATGTGTGTTTGCTCAGAAAAAAATAAATAAATACTGCAAACATACGTTGTACAATGTAAACAATAATTGCCCATAGTATTGTATTGACATATTTACACTTGGGGGTTAGGAGGGGTGGGGTGTGCTGATTTTTTTAAACTAATAGCCAAAATGCCCTGTGGACTAAAGTAATAAATTGCATATTGAATGTTCTTCCATTCAGGAATTGATTGTGATACAATGAAACAAGAGTAGTAAAAGAAGACATGTTTTTAAAGCTTTTTTTTTTTTGTAATCACAAATTAGAATGCCTGTATTAATGAGCTAAACCTCATCAAAACTCTGGGAGATATGTGAAGTCTTCTCAGAGACTGGAGAACAGGGAACTAATGTCATTCATTTGAGGAAATGGCAGCTTGCCTATCAGCTGGTCCTCCAGTGGGATACAAAGAAATGTACGATCATAAATCAATTTACCTTGATTTTGCAGAACAGATGTGTGCTCAAATCTCTGTTTCAACAATTTTTTTAACAAGATACTATTTGTAACAAAAATAATTTAAACATTTGCACACAACTAAAGTTAAGCTCCTAAGCCCTTCAAGCATGTAGTTAAATGTAAATGCATGGTTATAATTAAACATTTACTAGCAAAATGCCATGCAAATAACAGGAAATTAGAACTGCAAAATATATTTGAAAATCTGGCCATTTTATTTAGATTCCTAATTTCATACCTAAATATTCAATTTAACCAGAAAGAGTGTAAATTTTGGACAACACATTTCTAAATAAAATACTAGAATTACTTAAGATTACTGCACATGAGAAAAAATTAAAATTCTCCCGAGAACTACCTCTTCCCACAAATGTTTTTTGTAATAGGAAAGATTTCATAAATATTTCTCCTTTTTTATTACTATTTAACTTCATTTCAATTACACATCACAGTTTTTGTTATATTTGTCTGTTTGTGTTTGGCTACAGTACTGCCCTTTTTCATAGTTTCCATATACTTTGAAAATGTTTAATAAAAAATTTAGCCTGTGAACTCACTTCTAAGAACTCATAATTTCTTCGTTTATTAATTTTACAGGCTTTTATCAATAGCCTGGAAACTTAAAAGTTTTTCCTGAATAACTGACAATGCCTCTGACAATGGCTAAAATGGAACCACAGATTAACAGTTCCCAGTATTTTGATACAGTATGGCTAAGAGAGAATAAGAAATTGTTGAAGAAATCAGACTTCACAAGTTTTATCTCAGTTTTCACTCACACCTTATTAATGACTCTTTTTATTCCCACGTAAGAAGCAGAAAGCAGACTACTCCTTCCTCATATTTATAATGGAGTGCATACATCAAACTGGTCCTGCTCACTTTGATTTCTGAGCCTGAGATGGAAAAACTGTTCCAGTCTTACCAGCCCACATGCTTAATTGCATTTGAGGGCTGTCATATTAAATTAATAGCACACGTATAGCTTAACCAAGAGAGCACAAACACTGTTGAACTGCTGTCGTGGAACACAGGTTATTTCCTCTGCCTTCTGACAATTGCTATTTAATATTTGTTCACCTGTGATTTTTAGTTCAGTTCAGAATCATAAAATCATAGAACCACTAAAAAGATGGAAAAGACCTACAAGATCAGCATGTCTAACTTTTGACTGAACACTACTTTGCCAGCTAGTCCATGGCACTAAGTGCCACACCCAGTCATTTCTTGAACACTTTCAGGGATGGTTTTGATTTTTAGGTTCAGTTTATATAAAAATAGTTTATAGAAATATCAGAATTTAATTCCGTTTAACTGCAGGAAAAAATTTCGGAATTTCCTAGAAAAAATTTTTCAAATCTCAGGTTCTTGAGTTCATGCAGACACCTCTTCCACTTCTCAGAAGTACTGAAGGTGCTTAGTATTGCAAAGCTAAGGTTTAGTCTTCAAATGGAGATCTGCAACACACCTTGGGCAACATGAAATGTCATTTGCACCAAGTGAGCTGTGTGGAGTCTGGAATGTTAAACAGCCACAGTGGGGAAAAGGGAGAGCTGCAGGTGTGCAGCTCTGCAAAGCGTGCTGAAAGCTGTACTTACAGCAGTGAAACTCCAAGCTAGACTGCGGGGCAAAATAACAGTCATAAAAGTGACAAGGGGTTTTTTGATTCAGTCTCTGGGTCAGCCCAAAATGATTATGTTTATCCCTCAGAGTACCAATTAAACAGAGATTATAAACCATAGGATTTGAATTCTCCTGAGCTGTGTGTTTACTTTTAAGATAATAGTTGCAACAAAACTCCCCTGGAAACAAAATTATATAAAAGGGAGAGCACAATGACTCTTTTCGAGCATCCATTCCTCCACCCTTTTTTAAACAATGAAAGGCAGCTATGGCTTTTTGCTTTATGTACTTCATATTCAGTGAATTGACTTCAGAATATATTCTTCATAAATATCACTTGGGATACCGTGGGTCTGATTCAGCTCCTCCCAAAGGCAGTTTCTTTGACACTTGCAGGTTATCACACTTTACACTGGAAATACATCTGCACAAGCCATTGTAAACATGCATTGATTGAAATGCCTGGCTATGTCCTCAGGGTAACATTTTACACTCAACTGACTCCTGGTATGTGGCTTAATTTTATGATAAATAATTCATCATTGATAATTCAGTAGTGGGAAAAGGTATATAGCATTATCTAATCCAATTGTATTTGTGACCTTAAACTGATGACAAATGCAAAGATCTGCTTTTCCTTTAGTTGGCCCTGAAGGGAAAACACCAGTGATTTAATATACAGAACAAACTATTTTTAATCAAACATACTCAGAAAAAAAAAAAGAAATGAGAATGGCCTATTTTATGTGACCTTTAAAATTTGTTACTTTCTCGATGGAGTCAGTCTGACATTAGGTTTTATAACAGAGGTCCCATTTATTCCAATTCAAGGAAATGTACAAATAGAAGCCAGCTTCTGCTGATCAAAAAGAACAGCACAACAAAATAGAAATGTGACAGTTTAAACCTGAAAGCATTAATATATCTACTTTGCTGAAGGACTATTTAGGCAAGACTTGAAAAGGTCACATAGAACCAGGAAGCAATATTTATTTACCATACATAAATTCTGCAGTATTTATTTACCATATATAAATCCTACAATAAATTCTGCAAATATCATATATAAATTCTGTAAATTGGCCAGTGCCATACTAAATATTAACTCTCACACAAAGGGCATGACTTCACTCTCAGAATGTGTGGTTTTGTTAGCCTCATCTGATAAATGTGTGGGGCCTGTCTTGACATCTAAATAGCGAGGAGCAGTCACTTTATCCCTACAATGAAATGCAAAATGAAAAGCAAGCAGATGACAAAGGATTTAGGATTATGAAATAAAATCACCAGTGCTAATTGCCACTTGTTTCTATGGAGGTGGAGGTCTCATTCATCACTTATATTGATGACAAAATGTACTTCATTAGACTAAGCATTTACCTTAAGTGAAGCAAAGTAAAAAGAAACTAAAAACACTTCACAGCTGTCAGAAAGACATAAACATGGAATACAAACATCCTGCCCGAATTTCAGCTATAACTCTTCTCCTTAAGTCTTAGTACCAAACTGAGTGTGACCATACAGCAAACATCATTGGAAATATACACGAACATAGAGGCTGAGAGTTTTGGCAGCTTGAAGTGTAGGTCCATTCCCACTTCAGCATTATTTCAAGCATCAGCATCACCTCAACTTCAGCTCAAGCTTTTTGATGGGTCAAATATTTCCACTGGCAGCAACACTGAACTCAAGTTGGAGACCTCCGAGTGTGGAGCTGAGTTAAAAGGGACATTTATTATCTTTCATAATTATTTATATCTTAAAAAGAAGGCAGATAGGAGATACAGTCAGTCTCTAAATGGCACAAAATATTATTTAAGATTTTTCTTACTAGCTGAGCAAGAGGAACTATTTTATTAATGGCAAGATGTACTTTGGCAGCAACAAGAGAAGAGGAATAAGTTATGCTCCTTCAGTCTTTGCCAAGGCAGGGATTCCCACTATACTAAAAAGGCAGCTGAACAACTAATGTGAATCCTAAAAAACATCACTGCCCACAACTTTCCATTTCCAAAGTTTTTAGAAATTTTTAGAAATTAGTATCAGATTCTGAAGTCTATGTTCCCTGGTTTTAACACACTTACCCAAACAGTTTTCATACTCAGTGAATCTGAAACAAGCAATAATTACCAGAGTTACATTTACCAAGAAATCTACTATACAATATATCTAAATGCCAAGACAATGCTGGGAGAACCTTAGGAAATACCAAAGTCTTAAAAAAAAATGCATGTCTAATAAAATTATTCTACAATAATTTTGATCATTCAAGTCTCTCAAACCCTGAACCCATTTTTATATTCATTTTTAAGGCATAACTTTGGTGGCAGTTACACTCTACCTTCAGCACACTAGCTCGTTTTCTCACAGACAGGTATTTAGGAGACAGAACAGAGCAGTGCCTTGACTGAACCCTACCTTGGGTTCTCATCTTGGGTGAGAAATGATCCAGTCCCCAGGCCCCTGGATCAAACAGCGTAAATCAATCAAAAGGTATAAACAAAAAGCAGCTACAACGCTTTCTATGCATTTATAAATATTTTTACAATCATCATGGTACAAAAGGGACATATGTAACCAGCTTCTTTCAATTTCAGTATTTTCCTGACCTTTTATATGTTATTTTAAGGTAGTAATATTTTTATCTTCCATCTCTGTGAAGACAAAATAAAATCAGATACTTTTTCATAGTAGATGAAGTACCAAAAGATTGGATGTACACAAAACCTTGGATTTTATCACATTTGCAAAAAGTGTATCTGATACTTTGTTGTAAAACTTTTTTTTTCACTAGATCAGCGTGTCACGTGTCTCAGCAGATGCGGGTTTGGGAAGCAAAGGAAAGTGTGTGTAGAAAAGCCAAAGAAAGTTTTCACTTGCATGATTGTAACTCCTCCTGAAAGCATCACTTTGAGATTTCAGTGGATGGTTAATTAACCACAGCTCTTCTAACGTGATGACTTCTCCCCAAATCACAGTGCCACATAGCTGAGCTTCAAATCAATTGTCGTAATTATAATATGGCAGTGTAATGATCTCAGTGAAAACAATAGAAATAATGAAGAATAGTTCTTCTGGGGAATTTAAGATGATGTCTTTCTGAAGCTGATGAGGTTAATCTTCCAAACATGGAAATAATGGGCAAGGAATTGAAAATTAAAGTAATTATGTTAAATTTCCTGTGCAATAAAAGTTCTGAGATGAGTCTGGTTCTAAATGCTTTTTTTTTAATAGCATGCAATAGCTTCCTTTTAAAAAGCCCAAGAAATGTGGCTTTATGAGGCACAATTCTTTCATTGTTTATAGATTTTGGTTGTTAAGAATAGATTTAAACTGTGAGTAAAATACGTAAAATTCGGTACCATATTAGAATCTGTATTTTGCTTTTGATAGTCATTTAATTGAGGAGTTCATAGGCCAATAGTTACAAAAAGTCCCCACACCAACAGTTACAAAAAACCCCAATACTACCAGTGCAATTCCAGGTAGCTGATTAGTGCACGATATTGTGTGAAATTTGGAAATGTTAATCAGTTGAATGCTTAAGGCCTGAAAGACATGAAATCCATTTGTTCCTATCTTGTATTGCAAATACATTTCAGTCACCTATATATCATAACAACACAGAGGCACAAAAATCCAGGAAATAACATCTAAATGTACATATGTGAATAAATTATTCTTCTTGTAAGGAACTAGTGATTTGTGGTCTATGTCAGTGCTTCATAACATTGACAAATGATTCTAAAAGTTATATGGCTAATTGAATGAAATTATAGAGAGCCTTTTCTGTGGGAAGTGCAAATTAAGTCTATAGTTCAAATCTAACTGCCACTCAAAATCACATAGAGGACAGCTTTTAGAGTTTTAAAGGTTTAATAATAATAATAATAATAATAAAATAATTCCTGGGCAGGTACAAAGAACACATCAGAATCATAATCTTAATAACTTGCCTCAAAAATCACCAGAATTTAGGAATTCAGTTGCCTGATAAAAAGCAACACACAGCAAAAACCCCCAAACTCCAACGTTTTCAAGAAATAACATTGGAAATTTGCATGCAATAGTCTCTCTTCAAAAATATTATGTTTATTTTATTTGGTTTAGTACATAAAACTACCTTGATGTGAATTGTTCATATGATGAATTATTCTATTTTTCTGTGTTCAACAACTGATAAATACATGGCCATCATTATTAAGAGAAGTGAGAGTATGCTTGTATGCACATAAACATGATTTGCTCATAGTCCTTAATACTCAAAAAGTCTCTGCAGATCACCTGTGAGCTTAAAAAAGTGAGAGTTTGAGAAAAAAAAAAAACAAAATAGACATACAGGTAGTATTAGAAAAGACAAATATAGTAACAAGAAAGAAGTGTTCTTTCACGGCCTTATTTGGGTTCTTTGATTTTTATCTATTTTCTATCTATTTTAAATTGACAGTTGTGTCTGATGGCTTTCTGCATTCAATACAGAATCAACTTAGATTTTACATTTTAATGCTATCACTTTTAACAATGAAGGGCTGATGAGGGGCCATTGTGTCTAGATATTTTCCATTGTTTTTTGATAAATTAATATTATATTAAATAATCAAAAATTTTAACATGGTTATTTATTACGCTAACGTATTTTGAAAAAGAAAACTGAAAAAGAAGACTGTTGGTGTACAGCAAGCCTAATGTGTAAGTTCCTCTCACAGTGTTTACTATAACATAGTCTCTCAAAGAAAAGTTTATATTTAGTAACTTCTTTTTTTTTAACTAGTTAACCTCATTAAACACAATGTCTAATAGGAATAATGGAAAAAGATAGATCCACTAGACTGCACTTTCCAAAAGCTGACTCTGGTTCTCTACAAGAGCTCTTGCTGACGATGGAGTCACTCCAGGTGACCTGGGGGGCTCTCTTCAGAGATTTTGCCCTGAACATTTCATCATTCCAGTCAGATTTTATGTGACCACTGAATCTTGAGAGATCTGTTATTACACAAATAAACATCTTTTGCACAATTAAGGCTATTTCAATGTATGCTTTCAGTATGCTTTCCTGTTGTAGTAGACCATACACACCATTGTTTCTCCCAGGAAAACCTCTGCCCTATCAGCTATTTTGATTTTGTGTATTAACATTTCTGCCGATCATTTTTAGATGTTATTGCCAGATCTCCTTCAGAGCTGTACTTAAGTGCAGCCTGCACTTGGTAACAGGAACAATCTTTTATGCACTCATTCCTTGCACTCTTGCACTGCTCCCAAGGATTGTCTGTGGGATTTTCTGCAGCCCTTCCATACAGGATCCATACAGGCATCAGAAAAAAGCAGCTGCATGTTGCTCCACAGAACCACATGCTCCATCCTTTACAGCTTTAGCAAACAACAGTGAGGTACTTTTGGTAAATATCTTACCCAGACCACAATGCTTATGGCTCAGTAATTTAGGGTGCTTTTTTACAGCTTATTGTTTATAAAAGCGACAGAATTTCATCTGCTTTCAGGAGCAATTCATGCAGCCTTTAACTCTCTGACCCCCACCTCCAGTTCCAACCTGTTACAAGCACACCAGCAATTACAGAACCCTCACATCAGGATGGTCAGTGCAGGTTGGTGCTTGTGTTAGCTCTTCTTGACATCACAGGCCACGGTTCAATGCTGTGCTGAAATACTGCAACACCAAGCACAACACAAAGCAAAAACATCTCTCATTTCACACTTCTTCTGAACCAAATGCACCTCACTTTTTGGCTTCTGAGGGGGATTAGCATGTCAACCCCTGCACAGCCTTTTTGCAGTGGCCTTCTTCTGCTTTCTCTGCTGTCTCCAAAGTCCAGCTGGAATCAAACTGGCTCATGAGCAACATCATATCTCATACGTGAGTCTGACAGCCAACGGAGATGTGGTGAAGCAAAACTGCGGACTCAGAACCTGAAGTAAACATGCTCCTCTTCTTTGAATTATCCCGCATACCCCTACTTTTTTAATTCTTCCTTGAAAAGAAGGAAAACTGGAACATTTCCTTTCGGATGTTTGATAGTTTTATGTTTGATTCCATTTACATTTCTGTTAAAAGAACTTTTTTATTGCCAGTTGAATGCACTCCTCTCTACAATACAGGCTGCAATTAAGATTTTTCCTTCTCCATCAGTCTATTTCTGTCTAGTTCTTAAATTTTAGAGCTCTAAGCACCCTGATGTTTTCCTTTTCTGGTTTCTCTATATTGTTTATATTTAAAAGAAAAGAAAGATTGCTAAAAAAGTAGAATGTGATTATTTTAAAGAAAAGAGTATCCTTACTTTCTTTTTGTCAAACATAAGCAATTCCACATTAGTGCTGAGAATTTGGCTCACTTTGTATTTTTAAAGGCAGACATTTCTGTTACTAAACATCTGGAGGGAAAGGATTTACTTGCACTAAGTAGATGAGAACTTCCCCCTGATTTCTGTGCTTTCTCTTATTCTTGTTCCCCAGAGCATCCATGCCGTACTATTTCAGTTCATCTATTCCACATTCTACTTTTTCTATATCCTGTCCCTGTGCCATACCCTCTTTTTCCTTTTATACACTCCAATGGAGAACATGAATATTATATTAAAAATATTCATAGAAGATTCTCTGACTCAGAATAAGTAACTCTTTCATCCTTTTTTTTTTACAATGACTGTATCCAAGGGCTGCCATGAAAAGGTCAGTAGTTCAACTACCAAATTGTAGCAATATTGCCAGCTCCAAGGCAGTATTACTGTGATTGAGGTGACCCTGCAAAACCTGTGATTCACTTAAAAATATCCTTTAGGTTGTTCATATTTGCATGCCTATCAAACTTCCCTCACAAGTTGTGACTAAAACCAGCTATTTAAAAAACAAGAGAAAATAGTAATAAGTCTGAGTTATTTGCAAAATCACTCAACTCCAGGAAACGGGACACAGAAAGAAAAGCATTATTTTAAGGCCTACAATAAAATGTAAGAGTTTGCAAGTTTTCAATGATATTTTTGTCATCTTCCTCTTACTAACTTAATCCTAAATTACAGAAATCCTTTGTTTCCAGGACGCTAAACCTTGGAGCTGTTTATCCTGTGTGCTCCCTGTCCTGCAGATTACATCTCTGTGACTATAGAGTGACGGAGACTGAATAGCAAGAACAGCATCTACGCAATTACTGCAGTGACAGTGGGATGGAGAGGTATTTATATCATTGCATTTGGCAGCACCAGCACGAGGTGCTCCAAGTGTTTCCAAAGGCCATGGTATAGCTAATAGCCCAGGAAGAGAACAGAGAGATGGCAGGAGGGAGGAGGACCAATACATGTAAAAAACAACTCACACACGTGGGAATGGGCTAAGATTGTGCACTGCTCGGACAGTGCCATCAGGAGCACGGGGTGACAGCACCTCACGTGTGGCTGACAAGGATGGAAAAAGCAGCACTGAAGCACATTCCAGAGCAACAGAAGTGGTGAGTGCCAGGAGGAGCACCGGCCTGCTGCCAGTGAGGCTGTCCTCTCCTGACATTGTCTTCTGTTGTAATAATGCCAGGAGATTTGGGTTAGCTCTTTGGTTTTTTTTTTCAGTTGACTAGGTTTGCCCACATGCCACGATCAAGCATGTAAGCTGAATCCTTCATTAAGAGAGTCAGGGTGTCTTGAATTATTTTGTGGGGATGGTGGCAGACTCACATATTTGTGAGCCCCTCTTTTTTCTAATGAGATAGTGAAAAAAAAATGAGATGTTTCAAGCAACCCCATCCCACAAGACAGATAATGTTTTATCTCCAAATGCTTTTCCAGCTGCATAACTGCTGTGTGCCTCTGGGGTATGCACGTATGTAGCATCATGCTAGGAAGGAAACAGAGCAAGAGAAGTCATGGTTTTACAAAGCTACAAAAAATATTTGTCTATACAGTTCTTGTCCTGTAGAGATGCTGTATAAACAATGAAAACAGGCTAAAGGTAGTTTTCTGAAAGACTGCTGGATGTGGAGTAGCACTTACTCAGGCAGTATTCCCTGGAGAACGATTTTGAAATTATCCTGGACAATTTATCACCTGCCCAAATGACCTAGTCACTGGTGAGTCCATCTGCATAGAACTCGCACTAATATTTCCAGCCCCAGAAGCAGCAATAAACAACTATCTATTTTTTTTTTAATAACTCAACCTGCCAAATACAATTCTTTCTCCTCCAATGCCCAGAAAAACAAAGTAATATTCATTCCCAGGTCACCCACGTTTTCTATACCTTAAAATGTCATAGTTTTCATTGCTAAATGAAATTGAAAAAAAAAAAAAAATCCCAACCCACAGTCACGATTGTTCTGGGAAATCCTTTGTGGTTTGACTGGCTACCATCTGACTTCTATTTCTGAAATAAACACATTAAAAATAAATAAAGAAGTTGTCTTACTTTTTTTAACATGCCTCATGTTAAATATTCAAACTGTGTTCTGCACAAGTCCTGCACTTATTCTGCTCCTTGGTTCTCCTTTACAACATGAGCTGCAGAACAGCTCATTGCTGAGAAGCAGGAGACATGGATGCTATGACTCATCCTTGACTCTCTACTGGCAGTCTGGACAAAAAGCAACAGAAGACAGTGGACTCTTCTGGGGTTGGCACCCTACTTCTTGTGCATCCAGCACATGGAGGTCATATATTTCTCAAATATAGTTTCAACAAATAATGCTCATCCCTTGTACACCTTATGGACTATGGAGTGGGAGTAGTCAGTTTCTTCGCATGAGATGAAACAATGATAAACATTATTCATGTTAAGAAACTCTAAATAATTAATTATTTTTTATTAAAAAGAAAGAAAGGGTTCATTACACCATGGTAACGATAAAGCATTATCTCTGAAAGTCAAAACAACTTATGAAAGTACATCATTATGTTCAAAAGATGGAAAAGATTATGTAATCACAGACTAAAACCTCTCTAAATCACAGTCACCTCTATTCAACATCTTCCTTTCAAACTCTTTATTTTTCCTTTCAATTGGTCTTCCTTTTCCACTTCAGTGATTATTGATTCCTCATTCCTGAAGGAGCACAATTCTAAAACAATTATTTGCTCTCATAGTATTTCCCTCTTAGCTACAAGCAGAATGTTATTCCATTAGTGTACTGCTACTTCTTTTCTCTTCATTAAAGCACAACTGTTAAAATGGAAAACAGTGTACAATTTGTTTTCTAACAATGGATATAATAATGTACTAACATAGAAAGGATATCATCTACCTTAGCTACACCCCTCAACAGTGTTTCACTGCAAAAAGCATCATTTCTGTGTGTAAAGGCTACACTCAACACAGAATTTCCTACTCCATGTCTTCTTTGATTTCGAAAAATCTTTTCTTAAGAATGCAACAGATCTTTTCAGGGATGTACATACACTCAGGTACCCCAGGGGAATCTTTTTTCCCAAAAGTTAGTAGGAGTTAGGTATTGTCTTCAATGGATGCAGCATTTCACTTGATTTTCTCTTTCCTTTTGTGGCTGAATTAAATTTAATGGCAGTCTATCCCAACCACAAGAGGAGAAAGGTTTGGGGTGGCATTTCTTCAGGAGAGAGAGACAGCTGTTTGGCAAAAATAGCTGGAATAGAATAGCTGTTGTTCATATGGATTTTAGTTAATTTCCAGTATTAATCCCTGTTTTACCAGATATTGCACATTTTGATTTTATGCTGAAATAACAAAAAGATCCATTCATATTTCTTTACATGTCTCTACATAAAAATGTATTTAAGTTCAAGGGTTTTTTGTGTGACTGTACTCCTGGTACTGAGAACGTGCATGTCTCTTTTATCAACAAACACCAATGTTTCAGCAGTCTGCATTATATGTTGTTGAATTTTTTCTATATGTAACAGTAAAATTTGCCTTGCTGATATACATGCTCTTTTCTGAAATGCAAGCAATTTGTAGATTCTGCATATTTTGAAGTTTACACAGAACTCACATAGAGACCAAAAGAAAGAATGTCATGTGGGCATTTATTATTCTTGCATCTTTCTCTGATGACCTGTGAGAAAACACTCTGATATCGTTTTATATGTTTTGTAGCCCCAGACACTATTTAAAAGGAAGCTGTCAGGAAGGAGTCCTCACTCTGTGCTAAACCTGGATACATAAACATAAACTCTAGCCCAAGTCATCAAGCACTGAAGTCCAAGACAGAGAACATGCACAATCCGTATAGTTCCCTTGTTATTTCTACTACTTATTTTACACCAGGTTTAAAAAGTTTAAAAACCTGTTCTGCTAAGCAACATCAGCTAGACAAGGCTAATCCTGGTTTAGGATTCAGGAAAAATACCATGCAGTTTAATGCATATGATGAAACCCGGGATATCTGATCATGGTCCCACTCTACACTGCACTGGTGAGGATCTCAAGTACTATCTGCAGTTTTGGGTGTCTCAACAGAATAAGGGCATCAATATTAGAGTGTGTCCAGAAGAGAGGGAAGAAGGTGAAAAGTCTCAAAGGTAAGACTGAGCATCTTAAGTCAACTGTCCCGTTCAGCTTGAAGAGGAGAAGGCTGAGGGGGGACCTGGCAGCAAGGTGCCCTTTCCTCATGGAGACAGAGAAGGGGAGGTGCTGATCTCTCCTCCCTGGTGCCCAGTCACAGGGCACAAGGAAGGGGAATGAAGTTGCACTGGGGATGTTCAGGCTTGACATTAGCAAAAGACTCTTTACTGAAAAGGTAGCCAGTCGCTGGAACAAGCTTCCTACAGCACGAAGCCTCTCAGAGTTCAAGGAATATCTGAGGGATGCTTTTGATCCTGTGGTTTATTTTCAATGGTCATGTGATCAAAAGGAAGTTGTACCTTATCATCCTTGTGAGTCCTTTTCAATTTGAGATTTTATTACTGTACAATGCTGTCATCTTGTTCTTTTCCAACACATCATCTATTACACTTTAATCCAATAGGCTTCTAGGTGTCTGACAGTTCATTAGTTGTAAAGCTGCCTTGTGATTAATATTAATTTAGGACACAGCTTAAGATTCTCTTGTGCTTTTCAGCTTTGGTTACTTCAGTTCCTCTACATCAGATGTCACAGGAACAGTTGTGCTAAAGCCAACAGCACTGAAGCCATCATCCCCACTGCTACTTCAGCAGCAGCATGGATGTTACCCTAAGTGCTGACTGCTGAGAAGAGTTTCACACATCTTCCTCTTTGATATTTGTAGCAGCTCAGCTGTCATGCTTTACCTTTTGAAGCTTATTGATACAGTTGATATTTGTGATCACACTGAAGTCTACACATAAATTGATACAGACCTAACGTGCATGTAATTAACCAGTTAGAGCCCAGTAATAATGGTGATTCATATGGAGGACACTTCTGTGAAAAAGGCAAGACAAGAAACAGAGAAAACTCTTATCACACGTACAGATCAACTCAGAGCCTCCTGCCTTTCTCAACAAATGAGCCAACAGGGTTGAAAAATCCTCCAATGCTGCTTGAGCAGTTAATCTGGACAATGGAAATGTTAAAGACACCTAGGAAGACTCACATCTTAGTCTTGTTAGCATTCAGAAACACATAATCATGGTACATGATTATATGCAGGTGCTTTTACTGAAGACCTCTGGGAATCAGGGGTACAGACCCAAATCTGACTCTGACATGGATTCAAGATGGCCGAGTTTCTATACCCTTTTCGTTATATAACTACATATTAATTATTAAACTTATATTGTTCTATTGTATACATTGATCTTCTCCAAGCATGAGTTCTTGTAATTTTCATTAAGCCCCCCAAACATCGTTTCTCATGATTCCTGTTGTGATTAAACAATAATCATATTCAATTACCAAACAATCATCACATTTAACAATCGTATAATTTATCACATAATGATTACACAGGTGCAGTTTCACAATGTCCAGTAAAGACTATTCGTTCCCAGGGCCTACCAGGCCCAACCTCTCTTTCCACCTCCCCAGAATCTATTGTATACAATTCCCATGATTTTAGAAACGTTTTAACCCTGTGTTATCAGCCTCAGCACCTAAATAACCTTTCAGAGGGTTTTCTAGTTTGTTTTACTGCTGTAGTTTGGGTTTTGGTCTCTCCAAGGGCATTTGCTTCCCATATTCTAAAAGAGGTCTGAACAAGCCAGGGCTTTTCTTCCTGGTTTGGGGAAGGAAGAGGGCAGAAAGCAACAGCTGTAGGTGCTCTGCTCTTCTGACAGACTCTTCTGACAACCAAACCCTACACAGCCAGGATGAGTGGTGAGCCAGGCACTGGTGCAGCTCTGCCCAGTCCTGTGTGACCCTGTCTCATGGGGCTCTCCTCTCCTCACACACACCCAGGGGACAGCTGTCTCCAGATTTAGCAGCCAACAGATATAAGAGAAGAACATAATAGTTTACATGCTACAACTTACTGGTCACCAGAATGGTTTAATTTACACACACAAGAGAGTCTGGTCTTATGAAAGAGATCAGTCACTCAGACCCAGTACATTCCTGTTTGTCCCCTCTGTCCCTGTTGACACGGCTTTACCAGGGAAGTACTCAAACATGTTAAAATCTAAATAAAAACACAAGCATATTTTAGTGAATTTTTTATAACTTTTTAAAGAAAAATTTGTATTCAAGTCCTTGTACATATTTTTCACAAAATTCTAAAAAACTTTAGTAGAATATCGCTCAATCTTCAGACAAGAAAAATCTTATTCCATGAGCTATTGTACTGGTTTCAGATGGGGCAGAATGATTTTTTTTCTTGGTAGCTGGTACAGTGCTGTGTTTTGGATGCAGTAAGAGGATCGTGCTGGTGACTCAGAGATGTTTGGGATGTTGCTCAGTTGTGCTCACCCTAAATCCAGGATATTTCAGTGTCCCGCGCTCTGCAGTGATCAGGTGCCCAAGGGGCTGGGGGAGCATGGCCAGGAGAGCTGACCCACCCTGGCCAGAGGATATTCCACACACAGATGACATGGCCAGCACATAAACACTGGGAATTACCTCAAAGGACACATTAAGGGTTCAAGGACAGGATTTGGCATCTGTCAGTGGGTGGTGAGAAATTTGTTCTGCATCACTAGTCTTTCTTGAGTTTTATCTCCCTCTCTCTCTCTCCTTTTTATTAAAATTATTATTAGTAGTATTAGCATTACGATTATTGTGATTACTATGGCTGTTGCTGCTATTATTAAGGTAGTTGTTGTTATTATTATATTCTTTTACTTTGTTTCAGTTATTCAGCTGTTCTTATATCAACACATAAGTTCCATTTTCATTTCTTTCCTTTATCTCCTCCCCATCCCACTGATGAGAGAAGGGGAAAGGGGAAGTGAGAGAGCAGCTCTGTGCTACGTACTTCCTATCTGGGGATAAACCATAACAGCTGTTAAAAAAAAAGCTTGCTAGCCACCTTTATTGGACAAAATATGGAATGTATTCATCATGCATATTAAGCTATTATGATTTTGCTTTTATTTACGTATAATAAAGTATTTGATTATTTTTTAGCAAAAAAAGCATGTAGTGCCACCTAGGGGTATTCATCGGCTTATGAATTTGAATTTTTGACATCTCAAATATTTTGGATTAGATTCATTCTTCATGGCTGCATTCCTAGGAATAAAAATATGCAGTAAAGGAGGTATATAAATTGTTATTTTGCTAGCCTGACAATAGAGCATATGCTAATTCTAAAAACTTCTTGTAACTGATTTTTTCTCTCTATCAGTAGCAACAAAATAAACAACTCTCACAGAAAATTGCAAAATGAATAATCCTTATACTAGAAAGAAAGAAATAATGAGGAAAAAACCCTTTTCCTGATCATAACCCCCACATTACTAAAACAGCAGAAAACTAAAACTCACATTAATTGGCTGTCTCAGATGTGTGAAACTCCATTTCACATGCTTGAGTTTGCATTTGATTTCCTCCAGTTCAGCGCGAGCTGAGCTGGGGGGAGGATTCCTCAGCAGCAGCATGAATCCAAATGCCATGTCAGCCACAGCATCTATTTACTCACTTTAGTCTTTATTTCTTGCATTGATTTGTTTTCCTTTGTTTTGTTTTCCCCTTTACTTGATAGCTTGTGTCTAAGGGATATATTGGTGTTATTTTGGAGAGATTATTGATAGAAAAATAGATTAATCTACCACAGGCTACTTTCAGACACAGTTCGTTGATAAAAAGTGTACTGCTTCCAAAAAAAGCCTTTAATGCACCATACTGATTACAATACAGGCTGCTACACCTGTCAAGATTTTTTATACTAAATACTACAGCAAATATAAAATATATTGGTAGAGAACTAGTCCTTTCTATTTTACATGGCAAACTCAGAATGACCAAACTGACTACAATCATGAAAACATTTCACTCAGGCTGCCTCAGCAACAGAAAATTCTCACCACCTTCAATCTACATGGTATGGACCTCCCTTACAACCATATCCCACCATCTGACCAAACAAGAACTTTATACATTAGTTTGTTCAATAAAAAATATGCATTTGCAGGTGATGCAGCATAAGCATTTTCTGCCTAACCCAGGAAAGCACTTAGCAAGTGCTTTATTTTAAGGGCATGAGCAAGTGCTTTGATTCAGTGGGGAAAAAAAACAACCAGCCAAGCAGGACATTGTACATCATTTTAACTTTGTGTAGGAAGGTTGGCATCACTGGAAGGCAGAGCTATTTGTCTCTCTGTCTGCCCTGCTTCTTTTGTCAGACACCAAACACAGGAGCACTGCTCTCAATCCAATCTCCCTCCACCCCTATCCCAATAATATTTTCACAAATACCACAGCAGCAAGAAGGGCTGGTGTTATTATTTTGAATTGATTTTTGATCAACTTTCAGTCTACATGATTTTTGAGATTATTGAATCATACTGTCAGAGTAATAATTCTGTTGTACTGGATACAGCCTAAAGAACCCCACATAACTGCAAAAGTGGTAGTCTATTCAGTGCAAACTATAAGAAAGCCAGACAAATCATTTAACAAACAATCTCTGTTCCACATAGCAGGGCTTTTTTCACAGCTTCCTCCTCTCTATCAAGCCCACCCACTCATCTCCACACTCAAGTAATTCAAAGATGTTACCAGAATGTCTGTGAGGTCTGAAGAGTCTGTGAAATTGTATGGATTATTTAGAAAGCACTTTTCAGAAACACTGTATTATAATGGATTTTTCCATAAAAATTGTTCAACATTTCCCTTAGAAATCCACAGAACTAGCAACAGTAGCACAAGAGAAAGGATTTAACTCTAAAAGTACTAATGTCAATGCAAATATGGGCTGAATGCAAAACTCTTCATACTCAATTTGTAAACACTTGGGTGATAGGAGATACAATAACATGAACACAATAAGATTCTACTAATCCCAATAGTGATAAAAAGAGAGAAAGGGAAAAAATAAAGGATAGTAAGCTGACAGTCGCTAGAAATACATGATTTTTCATAGATTATATGGGAGATCAATCCTGCAAAATGCTGTGTGTATTCCATAGTCCCAATCTAGGAAAGCATTAGCAAGTACCTTATTTTAAGCATGTTACCAGTTGCCTTGATGCAATGGGAAAAAAAAAAACCAAAACAACAAACAAACAAACCAAACAGGAGTCTGTCCATCATTTTAATGTTGTAAGGTTGGCATTACTAGAAAGTTACCTTTTCACCTGTCTAAATGTAGATTCATTCTGGTTTAAAATCACTCTACTTTGTTTGAAGAGTCTGCTTTACATCATCCTCCAGACTAGAGAGCCTCCTTAATTACATTATTTTTTTTCTCCCAAGTTAGGGCTCCTGCATGTAGATCCTCCAAATCCTACTGCATCATTCTATGAAGGTTTTTGCATAAAGTTCACCTAAGTAATAGCATTTTTATAGCCACATTTTACTGCAATCTAATCTGATTTTCTAGTGCAGTGCTCTAGTCATCTACTTGGAAACAACCCCTCCTCTTTTCTGTGTTCTCTGAGGCTACTGTTCTGCTGCATGGAAGGAGAACAGTTATGGACAATCAAAATTACTCTAAGTTATAAAGGGAAATTATGAAATGTGAAGTAAGGTTCAATAACTAAGTGTTTTTGGATATGATGTCTCTGCCTTACAACAAGGCCTAAAATTACAAAACAAACAAGAACCTCTCCTTGATATACAGATTATCAGCTTTCTTGTTTTTACTCTAAGAAGTGGTTAGAGGTTATTGGGTTTTTTTCCCTTATGAATCACTGCCTTCATTTACACAAAGTTAAATTTTTATGAGTCAAGGACAACCTAGGCCAGTTTATCTCCATCACATTCCCAACCTGTTACGTTTTTCATTCTTCAGAGAAACTTTTGCAAGGATCCCAGTTAAATCTGTGTTCTGTGACAGATCTGCTTAATACACTGTCTTCCCCTCTGCTCTGCAGAGGTGACATACAAACTGAGGAATGGATTCTGAAGTAGTGTTTTTAGCCTATTCCTCTTCCTTTCTGATGCTTGTTTCAGACATCTTATGCATTTATTTGCTTAATTCTTCATCACCTGTACTCAGATCACACAGCACCGATCACACAAGAAGCTCAAAATGGGATACATTCCTCTGCATAAAAATAGAAAAAACCCACTAAGCTTTGTTATAAGCTTAGTGAGCTTGCTTAGATGAACTTTTATGTCTCTCAAGGGGAATCACACTCAGACCAAACTGAGAACAAAAGAAGGCAATCCAAAAGAGCATAGTAAAACCAGTTCAGTAAGGCAGGACGGAGTAAAATGTGTGAGGAGTCAAGAAAATTCATTAAAATAAGACCTCAAAGGATCGGTGATAGTAGGCAGAGGCATTCAGCCATATCACTATACTTTCTGATTGCAAAATGGAGTATCAGAGGACAGAAGTAAAAACAGATTGTCTCAATTCTTCCTGCAGAGCTCATGAGAGTTAGTGAGCGTGGAAGAGTGTGGTATGCCACCTGAACACCATCCGAGACCTCAGATCTAGATTGCTCTGTACTCCTTCTGAGGTACCTAAAAATCTCCTGAGACACAATACACAGCAAGTAAAGATATTTCATGTTTGACACATGGCTAAATACCTATTTTGCTATTTCAGTAATTTAGCTGTAACTGTTTTAGTGCTCTCTGTTTAAAATAACAGCTCCAAGTTTTGCCAAATATTGCTTCTCTACATCTCACATAGAGAAGCAGGCTGTCCCTGGCCAGTCATAAGGCAGAACAAGTATCTTGTACGCTCTTGGCCAGTTACAAGGAGTACTTTTTGCACAGTTCCAGGAACTAGAGCCCAGCTCCTCTCTGGGTGACCAGTTCACTCAGTCTCAGATGGAGAGGAAACAGGACTGCACAACAGCATCTCACCTCCATGTCTCTACAGAGACAAATCCAGAATACAAAGTGAACTGCAATTCTCAGTTTCATTTTCATAGCCTGGGAAAATGCTTTGGGATCAACTGTTCTCAAATAAAGTATCTAATTGCAGCTTTAACATGTGAATTTGGACTCAAAGGTCATCTGACGGGTTTAATGGATCAACTTCATCCACTTCATATTTCATCGACTTCATACTTCTGTGAACATAGAGAGATGAGCCTATTTATGCAGACTCTGGCAGGTCTTCAGAAAAAAAATACAAATCAGTTAAATTCACACACTGACCCTTGGGATCAGATGGTGGAAAATGGTACCGAATCCTCATATTCAGCTCTAAAAATGTTAACAAAGTACAAATCTCAGAATAAAAGTGAAAGGAAAAAATAATTGACTTCTTTTGGTTTTTAGCTCATTACTGCTACAGTTAAATTGGCCTGTCATTACTTATGAAGTTTTTGTCACAAATTTATCCTGCCTGTGTCCAAAAATTATTCAGAAATCTAATCCCCACATTTCTTTCTCGCACTCCACATGGACAATTGCAATGCTTTCTCAGCAGGTCTACCAGTAAAGCCGATTAGTAGACTCCAAGCAATTCAAAATCCAGCTGCAAGACACACAGCTAGAAAGAAAAGAATATTTCTCAACTGTAACCCCAGTAGAAATTTTTCAAACAGACTTCTAGTGTGCACTTGGAAATATATCACTTGGCACTGAACACTAAAAGGTACCTAAATTACCTCACTAAGTTGCTAGTCGTGTACTTCATTCACTCCTCACTTTCCCTTTGGTAATATGGAAAACAAGACGTCAGTCTGTTTCACAGACACAGTATGCCATTATAATCTGAATTATCACAGAACCCCACTTCAATAATTGCTCAGAATAATCTGATCCAGAAGCTTCACTCTTTGACAATACAAATAATATCTTTCAAGTAGAGCAGAGAGACAAATATAGAACTTCTCTTATCCTGCAAAGAAATAGGCAACAGCAAGAGAAGCCCTCAAATTATCCCCGTCCAAGTCACGCAAGCAGCGGTGCTGTTCACTGCTGCCTTGCGAGCAGACAGACCAGGGGAGGGAGAGCAGTAGAGGACCTTGGAGGGCAGAGAGAGCTGCAGAGGGCCTTGGGGAGGCATCACAGAGCCCTCCATGCAGCACTACAGCTCCTGCTCCCAGCGTGTGCTCCAGCCAGGGGCGCAGCTCTGCTGACATCCTGGCTGAGACACAGCAGGGCTCACAACGCAGGGTACCTGTGCACGCCTGTGCCTTCCCACAAAAGGTACTACAACTGCCAGACAACAGGAAAGGCTCCTCAGGCAGGGAGATGCACAAAATGAGCTTTAGACCTATTTCTTACCTTTCCTACCTGTGACACTGTGAAATAGATTAATGGCTAATGGCATTTAAACAAACTCACAGGCACCGGACACAATAGAGCAAAACAATTTGAGAGGAGATTGGGTAAGACTGTCCTGCTCATCTGCTGTACTTTTTAGAATCTCTAACATTTTATGCAGCAGAAGTTGTAAGTTACAGGGTAAAGTTTACTTCTAAGAGAATCTGCATTCCAACGTACAGAAATTAAGACTATTAGGAAAATTAAGATACTTAACATACTAAATTTTGCTATTCTTTATTAGCATCCAAGATTACACACACCATTACTTTCACTTGAACAATGACTTTCTGACATTTTTTGTTCTGCCTTCCTCTAAGTCCCCTCCAAAAGTTGAAAATTATAATTTTTTTCTCTGTCTCATTATTCTGAACTTACAGCTCATGTTAAGAGAACAAAATTATTACACTACTGTTGTCTTCCTCTATGGAAGAGATAATTTTTTACTAAAACTTGACCGTAATTTATTCAAGTTTGGTGTTAAGATACTAACTAATGGAGTCCAATTTCTCAGAAAACAACATGAATAATACTGCAATAATCCATAAAGTATTATTTACTAAAATCCAATTTTGAATATATTTACATTATTATTAATTGAATATTCTGAGGGGTGTTTTTCTGTGCGGCTATTTGACATTTTTCAGTTCAGTTACACAACCTCCTGCTTCCTCTTTTCCGTTATTAGAGCCGAGGATAAGAAGATTCCTCCTGACACCCATTCATTACCATCCTTGGTAAAGCTGCAGAGGACACCCTGACAATGAGGACACACACAGGCACATTTTGCTGACATTTGTGTATTTGTGAAAAAAGCTATCTATATGGGTAAAGCACAAGAAAGGAATCATCCTCCTCACATTTTAGTGACTACCAGGTTAAGTAAATGGGCTAGAGAATTCAGTTTCATTTTTGCAGATTCCCAAGAGGTCAACCATGAAAACGGGTAAAAATTCTCCCACTACTGCTGGGAATTCCTCAAAAATTGCCGAGTGTCAGATCCCAGCTGCTGGCGGGATCCATGTTCCATATGTAGATATTTACTTATACACATCTGTGTATAAGTATGGGCTGCTTGTTTCTGTGTGAGTACCCTGTTTTCTGCCTGGATTGACCAGTGTGGCTGTGCTTGCAGATGTGTATGTATATATAATGTATGCATGTATAAACTGCTGGTAACTCACGTTCAGCCTCACTGCTGGCTGGACCTGGGTACATGGAGCTGCCAACAGCCTGGACTCTTTTGGGCTACCATATCTGGCAACTTCTAGCAAACATCACTGACACATATGAAGATACTCAAAACACTATCAGACACTACTCAAATGGAAAAAAAAGAGTTTCATATATCTGTAGCTGTAACTGTGCTACAATACAATGATACAAGAATTATAGGGTTTGCAGACTAACAAACAGCTGGAAATGACACAAGCTTTGGGGCTTGTGGTTCTGTCATAATGAGTCCTTTTAATTCTTAACAAAACAATAATATCTGTGCAGAAAACCTGTTTCTCCAGGTAATACATACCAGAAACACATAAAGCTGTCAATGTGACACAGAAACTAATTGCATTCGGGGACCAGTATTACTGCTGACGACAACAGCAGCAAAAGAGAGGCTTAGGAAGGCTAAGCACAGAAAACAGATTTTCTGCAGGAAAGCCAAAGAAACCAAGTATCCATGTGGTCTGGAAGCATTTTGTGAAATGACAATAAATCCTCATTAATAATCACTAAATCTAAAAATGGTTACACATCCTAAGATTAATCTAAACTGCCAGGGTCTTTCAACTTTGCAGATACTCCCTTCTCAGTTAAGCCCACAAAAATGATTTGGGCCACCAGTATTTTAACTTTGTTTTTAAATGACTAGCATCCCAAGGTGTATTGCAGCAGACAAGTGAAAAGTACAGAAGTTCCCATGTCTCTCTTCCAATTCTATATCCTTTTATTTCCCAGGCTGCCCACTGCTGCCTTCCCAGGGGCAGTGTCCCTCAGGATGTCCCTTCTAGAGTGGCATTGTGCGGCAAAGTTCCAGCACATGAGGAGATCTGCTCAGTGGGTCTGCACCACTGCCAGTGTCTCATCACAGAAATGAAAAGGACACTTGCTGTTTGGACAAGGACAGGAGCAGCTGATCTCCACAATGCCTGGGAAGAAGGCGAGGCAAATGAATCTCAAAACAGCAAAGAGTTAACATTCTTTCTCGCATTACTGAGTAAGAACCCACCAACTTCCATCTATACTCCGGGGTATTGGAAACACCAGAGTCCTTGGAGATGTTGAGGTCTTTGAATACAGGGGGGTTGTATGAAATTTATCATCTAATTGTTTCATTATTCATAATTTACATTATAACTATCCCTCTTGGTTTTACTTTCTCCAGAAATTATTCTGTATTTTGTCATGAAGGTATGTAACCCATTAGGTATACCTAAAAGAGTGCCTGAATATTTCTAAGCTCTGAAGTATATTGAACTACAATAAACCATGTCTTCAACTTCTTCTAAACTAGTGAATTTCTCTTTACTTCCTTGAAGTTCACAAATTTATATCACTCAAAGGAGGGATGCCTTGGTTAAAATGCATTTACACTGCTGAATATGAGAAAATCACTGATAAAAGCAAAGTACTCATCACCTTAAACTAAGATGAACCTCACTGCTGTCTTTTACACCCTACTTCAAAGGGTTGCTTTGTTTTGTTTCAAATCTGAATGCGCTTCAGAGACAGTGATTAAATGATCCAACATCATTCTTACAGGTAAGCCCACATTAACCTGACTTATCAGTAATCTCAACTTTAAAGTGAAAGTACCAATTATGCTCAGAAAAGATTTGCAATTCAGTCTCAAAATTTGCCTCCAGCTAAAAATTAAAAAGAAAAGGATCATTTTCCATCCTTGCCCTAAACCCGAAGCAGTTTTAATTTTTTTTCTCAAAACATCAGCTCTAGAATTGTGTTATACTACAATAATCAAATTTCATCCCAGCTTGGTTTCTTGAACAGTAGTAACAAAAAAAAAGTATTTTCCTCTCTGAATCTCATAGTGCCCCTTTGTCACCACACTTCTAAACATCCAACAGCAGGGAACATAAGGCTATGTTTTACCATATTCAGGAAAATAAGCTAGCTGGAAAGAGAAGACGAATCATCTTTTCCCTCCCATCTCTCTGCCTCATCCAAGAGTAAGGCCACAAAGCTCAAACAATATTAGGTACTAGCAGATTCATAAGGAGAAATCCTCACCCCAAAAGCAGTTCAGAGATTACACCTTGTTAGATGTAGGAGGATCAACATGGAACAAAGCCATAGGAAAGCAGATTGGAAATACAACCATTACCCGTTTCAGACAACCTGAAAAATACAAGTCACTGACTCTCATGACTGCCCCAAAAAGCTCACAAATTAAGAACCCCAGGGGCTTGCAAACCTGACATAGAGCCCAAATGTTTTCTTCCTGTAATCTTACAATCACAACATGAAAAATAATAATTTTGAATGCTTTAGCTTGTATTCAGTTTCTAGAATCAATTATATCAGTTTTCACAGTTGTGTAACCACAAATAAAATCTGTTCTGAAGGCTCCAAATGTTTGGGAGGATGCTAATGGCACTGCTTAAATGAGTTCCTCTGGATGCTGTGAGCTTTGCAAAAGCCTCTAACCATATTATCTGGCAGCGCTTTTTTTATGATAACAGATCATAATTCTTTTCTGCTTTGCAGCATACTGAGTAAAAAACATAAAACAACTATATATTCTGTTAAAAAATGATGGAAAATGGAAATATTTTCTAAGGAAAGTTGCTTTCATGATATTGTAGAAAGCAGGAGAGTTGGTGAGTGAATATTTGTTCACTAATGCATTTCAGCATATATTTTTCTGTCTGAAATGAGAAGGAAGAAACAAATCCATACAGACATCTTTTTATGGCATCAAGGGTGGGATTTTTTTTTTTGTGTCTTTATCTTCTATATGAATTTTGTTACAACTTTCATTCCCAGACATTAACTACATTTGCACATGCACAGGAGTAGTTATTTGCTTTGCTTTGTCTTCTTAATACAAAACAGAATTAATACAGAAGAGGAAATTCTACTCCAATGGACACTTGGCTTAAATGATTTTAAAAACTATTTTTATAGTTACAGGGTAATAAGTACTCAGAAATATTTCTGGCTTCTTTTCATTACAATTGTTTCTTCATTACCCTTCTTACCCTTTCTTACAGCAGGGACCCAGATATCAAAAGGAGGGAGATGGTATATGGTCTTAGAGTCAGATTTTTCAAAATTGGGTGCCATATTTAGGCACCTATATATAAATGGCCTGGTTTTCAAAAGGACTGAGCACTCATCAGTTCCCATTGATTTCAACTGGACCTAGAATTGATCACACCTCTGCAAATCAGGCCACTTCTATTCAGGCCCGGGCATGCGAAAATACCAGAACCACTTTGAGCATCTGGTTTAAAAGCAACAGCCAACCATGCTACCATACAGTTTTTAGATAAACATCGTAATCTCTAAATGAGCTCACAACAGCACAGAAGTTTAAACAGAGGCATCTGAGCTGTTGCCCAAATAGAGTTGGTGAGAATTTTGCTGCTGAACAGCTATTCTTCAGAGCTCTTCAAAAAACTTTCCTATTTGTAAATAAAGTGGATCTGAATAATCTCATATATTCATTTTCTTTCCCAACTAAAATAACCCAGTTCTCAGTTTCCATTTCACTAGCTGCCTGCTGTGACACTAAAAATTATGTTAGTTATGTAACAACATGCTCTTTGTAGCTGCAGAATAAGAGAATAGTGACAGAGACTGGGACAGCGAAGTCCCCATGATATTTCAGCTTTAGCTGCTTAATGACAGCAGGTTGCAAATGCACTTTGCTGAGCTGGAAGGCATTTGCTCCTTTATCTGACAGAATGAGACAGCTTCAAGAAAAAAGGGGTTATAAATGCCATAAACAAGAGGCATGAACTTAATTTTTAAACCTTGTATTTGCTGGATATTAAGAGACCACACACAAATTTGATATGCAATTTCAGGGACAGAGAAGCAAAAAGAGCAACTTAATCATTTCACAGAAAAGGTCAGATTGTCCTTAAAAACCATAAAAATTAAATAGGGTGATGCAAACTGCCCTCCTTGAAGTTTCTGTTTCTTTAAAGGTGTCTCTTTACAGACCTCAATAAATGCACAGGGACGAAGATCTCTACAGCAGCCTTGACTCAGGCTCAGTGAATTCACAGAATGCTGAGCTGTGCTATGCAAACACAGAAGCTTACATACAGAAGCAACACAAGTTTTTGATGCTGCACCCAACCTCATACATCCTTGTCAGGATGCCTGATAAAAGCTGCACAGACTCAAAGCAGCACAGAGAGACAAGGTCTGGAAGGGGAGGAGGCAGGAGAGGAAGGGTGGAAAATCCAAAAAACTGAAATAATATCAGACTGCTCCCAGGGCTGCCCCCAGAAGAGTCTCAGCCCCAATGTCCAGGCATGGAAACCATCAAGCTGAGTCAACACTACCACTGCTTTTGACAGAGGGGGGTGACTGCCAAGGGGGCATGGGACCCATCATGGGATGCAGAGGAAAAGCCAGCTCAGAAACTTCTACATCACTGTCCTCAGTAAATCTAATCCCAACACGACTCTGCAATTTGATAGCCTTGCAATCAGGACAGGTGAGATGGGTATGAAAATAGCTGCCAGTGATGAGCTCACAGCAAGCACTTTCATGTGTAAGTTTGCAAATACAAACCCTCTCAGCACAGAAATTACCAACTACTGCCTTTAGCTCCTAAGGGATCACCTCTAACCCCCAGCACTGGAGCATTCTGCATTCTCACCTTTGCTCCTCATAGACTCGGATGGGTATCCTCCATCATTGCTCCCTCCCCACTTCAGAAACATGCTTGTACCAAATCTCTTCTTTCCCCCTGACTATAAGGCATTCATATTTTGGTGCATTCTCTTTTTGACAGTTATATATTTATATGCTAAATTACTTTTTAAAAAACATTTGTTTTCTTTATCACAAGCTCACTTAATTTTAATATCTTTGCAATAAACAAACCTTATAAACTCAGAAAAAGGACAAGGTTCAGGAATGAGGCTGCTTTGTTTCAAGCTGGCAGCTAGCATGGACACTGCAGCCCTTTTATGGGAGTATTCTGGGATGCACGTCACTGAGGTGACAGTGACAGGGAAGCAGCAACAGGAAGAACTTATCTTCTGACCCTGGAACATTGATTTGGAAGTTTACATTAAGAAAACAGAAAGGTATTATACCTCAATGACACATTAAAGAAGTGGCTAAAAGCTGGATGGAGCTTCATTGTGAATGAATGGAAGAAAAAAACAGGCATCTGTGATGGTAAATTGATCTGCTCCTGTTCACTGAATTCATGCTCTAATGGGCACTTCTAAAAAGGGCAAGGGAGATTCTGCAACCTGAGACCCTACTGCTGCTTGTAATGCTGTAATTTCTTATTCTAAGTTAAAGTGTGCCAGGGATACTTTCTCTCTGTTATAGGGAAAGAGATTTCACTGAGAGGCAGAACATGCTGTACATAAGCACAAAAAGCTGAAGTGTAAAAAATTTAAGCAGTAAGAGTGTTGTGGAAGCTGTAGCCTGGTTCCACTTTGAGGCGAGACTGAAATACAAACTGCTGAGACAGCTCGTTGACTTCCACCAGAGCAGAACTAAACGTCCATGAACATATAGAAATCTCTCCAATAGAGTACAAAACATATATATCCTTGCATTGTGACACAAAAAAAAAAAAGTATATTTCAGAAGCTTGAGACAAAACAGTGAATCCATTCAGGCTAACAGCTGTTGGGAGATGGAGGGAAGTCGGAATTTTTTTTTCTTTTTTATGGACAACGTACAGCTCACGTAAATTCTGTTTTTCTTTCTTACCTCCCTTTAGTTACAAATATTCCCTTGTTAGACCTAATTGACAGCACTTTCACATACTCCTAGAAAAGGGCTGTGGCATCATGTTTCTATTTTGAGGCTCTGTTGCACTTTTGACTCGCACAAATCGCTGCCTTTGTGATTGTTCTACTTATAAATAATTTCTGTGTTATTGCATATATACAGAGAGAAACTCTTGATCACATTATTCTAAACTTTCAAGTCTAAGGAGAAAAAATATAATAATTAAACAAGATGCTGATCCTGATGCTCTGAAAGAAATGTGGTTCATAAATAATGGGATAAGAAAAAAATTGCAGCTGATGCAACTATCTACAATTGAGGCTGATATCAACAAGATACCCATCTATGAAAACTGATTTCTTTGGATGTTCTTACCAGTTCCCAGCTATCTGAAATTTTTATTTAATGCTTGCCTTTTTTTTTCCCTATCATGTACATATTTACCATAATTATACATGTATCACTGATTTTGTATCTTCTTTTGATGTGAATGTTTCCTGACCAGTATTAGGTAAAAAAAAAAAAAAGCCAGAAAGATATTACAGATGCATTGAGCCCTGAACATGATGATTTTCACTTAAGCAAAAACTGGAGGGAAGAAATACACAATTGCAGAGATAAACTAGTAACCAAAGACTTCTCAATACTCAAGGAGTTTCCCTTTCTTTCCTGTAGTGGGCTGTACACTAGAAGTAGAGGGCTTTTTACAAAAATTGTATGTTCCTTCTGGTTTGTTTTTATTTCAAGACAACTAGTAGGCCTTACCACAAAATGAACTGGGGTAGTGACTGGGTTACAAAAATAAAGATAAAAAGTCTATTTGGGTTTTGGCTTAGATCTTCTCTCTGATCTGCTTTACAGAGTAGACCTGACAAACACCCACACTAGTGCAACCGAAGGGGTGAATTCAGATAAAAGAGGTCAAGACAGGCACTTCAGCTTTTCTAACAAAGCATACTCTCTGAACTACTCTCTGAGCTGCTTGAGAAAAAAGTCCTTCCATAATGCAGAGGTACAGCATGTGCTCTTATTCTGTTGTAAGGACTTTTACATTCCTTAATGCTGGATCAAAATGACTGATCAGTTTCATGTCACAATGAAGTTTTACAAGGGAAGATTTAATTCAAGTTGCTGATAAATATATGAAAGAGCTCTGGACAATGAGCAGATTCTTCCAAGAAGATGTCTATTTCTGAGTTATATTAGTTTGTTTTTTTCTTAATTTGCTGTTTGTAGTCAGCATGTTTAACCCTATTAACCTTGGTCTCTTTAGCCCTTTTCATCTGTTCCTATCTACCTGACTATTATTCAATACTTTTGGGGGTTTTATTTCCATACTTAGTAGAAACGTGTATGTTTCACTGATTTTGTGTCTCCTTTTCACCTGGGTGGTTTCTGATCAATTGAGGCCTGAATAAATATGGATCTACGTATTTTTCCACAATCAGAAGGATGTCCTTGAGCAGTTTTTCTTTTATATTTTAAGACGGTCTAACTTCAGTGTATAGTCCTGTTCAGTATAGTTAAAGCATTTTGGAATGCCAGTCTCACACAGGTCTAAATTCTGAATATCTCATTTGCATATGGAAAATATAGCTAAATGATAATCACTGCAATCTGCACAGTTACTGAATGGTTTTCAGCTTCCATAATTCACTGTTCTGAACAACATCCAACTCTGGATTTGAGCTTTTTTGCACAGGACTTTCTAGTCTCAAACAAATTATTCTAACTTCTGAAAAACTGACAAAATGTTTTCTTTGGTTCTGAATTCATCAGAGAACTGCTAAGGTGGGATGGCACCTCTGGAGATCACTGAGCTCACCCTTGCTCAAAGCTGAGTCACCTACACGAAGTTGCTCAGGGCTGTTTTTCAGTCAGTCTTTTTGTATCTTCAAGGATGAAAAGGCTATTGCCTTTCTGGGCAATCTGATAAACATACTAACAGTCACTAACTAATTACAGAAGCTGGGATTGCTAGTTTACTGCATGATCAATTTCTGCAGCCCCTAATGCTTGGAGCTGTTTTTTTTCTGGTTTTTGTTTTGTTTTGTTTTTTTTTTTCCTAAAAATGAAATAGATTTTTTTCCCTGATCAGTTTTACTTGGTATTTTGATTAGAGTAGTATAAAGAAGGTCCTCAGGAAAAAAAAAATTGCATTAAAAAATTTTAGTGCTGTGGACCCTTAATTCTTTGCATGGAATTTCAGTCCAGCCAACATTAAGCCAGGTGAGATGGATCACAACCAAAATAAAAGTTTGAGAGGGACTACAAAGGCAAGGTGCTGCTTCTCTGAGTTTATGAACTGCCGTTCACAACCACAGCTGTGAACAATAACTCAAAAATATCTACTCAGTTCAATAGGTGATAATCCTTGGTATGGATGCTTGGTACTGCTACTGACATTTTAAGACTAAAGATCTAGATTTAAGTGTTGAATTTGTTTTGCCAAGATGTTTGAATTTAACACTTTGTACCCTCAATCACCTATAACAGGTAGTAGTGAAATATATCTTTCCTACAAGGTTTCAGATATAACTTTTTCATTTTCATTAAAACAAGAAACTGAAAACCCCTTCCTTAAAAGGGTGACTAGGCCTCCTAACTCTTCTTTGTTAAAATAATATCAAAATTTATCATTGTACTTTCAAAATGAGGAAACATTAAAACTGATTGCTAAAGGACACTCCTTTTGCTCTGATAGCATAATTCTTTGCCATAATGTACATTATTGACAATTGACAATTTCATTCAGTAACTCAAAGATTATTAGGAAAGTTGGCCACTACAGATTTAAGCTGTAACAAAAGTCTCTTCGGGCTTACACTGAAAAGCTTGCTAACAGCTGTTTGTCTTGGAGATTTCAAATGGAAAACAAATCACAAAGCAGCCAATATTTAATGTGGAGAGTTGCTAATTTGTCTTTTCCCTATGCTTTTTCCCAAATCTGCCACTATTCAAGTGACAGTGTATAAAACCATAAAGCAGGTGACGTTGCTAGAAGGCAGACTGCAAGGAAAAAGAGCAATTACGAAATCAAATAAGGAGACATTCATTATGAGTTTAATTCCCCTTTCTTTGACATTTCCTCCTCAATTTAATTAGTCTCTCCTGAGGCTCAAAGTCTTAGCGGTCTTGCTACGCAAAAGAAAACTTGCTTGCCAAGGAAAATAAGTCCAAAACTGTCCCAACTCTGCCTCAGTGAGACTGGATTCTATAAATAACCCTCACAAAATCTACCACATTCTAAGCCTGCAAAGTCAAATTATTAAGCCTGACATCTCCATTACATCCAGCTGTGGCACAATTCCTGTCTTCCTTCTGAAATCTGCTACTGTACCTTGCAGACAGCAGAAGCTGTGAACAGCTGTAGCTGTGAACAGCTAGTGTTCCCCACGAGAGACCTGAAGGTATATCCAGGTTATATATATAGGCTGATGAGAAGCTCAGTGTAAGCTGGCAATGTGCACTTCAGCCCCAGGAAGTGGCCTGGCTTTGCTGGACCCTGGGCTGCAGGCAGAGCAGAGACCCACAGGTCAGGGGAGGGATTCTGCTCTGCCCTCCCAAGATCGCACCCAGAGCGCTGCATCCAGCGCCGGGGCCCTCAGCACGGGAAGGACACAGAGCTGATCAGGAAAATGAGGATATGGAGATGAGCAGAGGGCTGGAGCACCTCTGCTGTGGAAACGGGCTGAGAGAGCGGTGGTGCTCAGCCTGGAGAAGAGAAGGCTCCTACAGCAACCTACAGAACCTCCCAGTGCCTAAATCGGGCCCAAAAGAAAGCTGAAGTACTTTTTAAAAGGCAGAAGAGATTTAGATTAGATACTAGGGATAAACTCTTTATTGGTACGGGAACAAGCTGCCCAGAGTAGCTGTGGATGTCTCATCCTTGGAAGTGTCCAAGGCCAGGCTGAATGGGGCTTTGAGCAACCTGGTGCAGTTGAAGGTGCTCCTGCCCAAGGCAGGGGATTTGAACTAGATAACCTTCCAGGTCTCTTCCAACCTAAACCATTCCAAAAGTCTGTACTATCAGCTCTGTTTCTAGAAGAACATAGCATTTTTAATTCAAAGTTTAAATATAAATATATTAATAATAATTACATGGTACTTCAGCAGCTTACTGCTTGTCAGTAGAAGATGAAAAAGAGAAGACTAGTGAAGTTAATCAAGCTTGTTAAGGGCCTGATTCTGCAGACCTGCTCCCGAAGAACCCTTGCATTACAAGTCAAAAAAAAAAAAAAAATCACTGTTAGTCACTAATAGTTCCTGAATTTTTAACTCTCATATCCCAACAGGATACCCTGGAAGTGTCTGAATGTTAGTGTCTCCGTTTCTATAGAGATTAGAAAAACCTTGAAGAATACTAGGCAAAGACTGATCAAAAAATCTAAACACAACCTTTTTTTTTTTTTCTCAAGAGAAATACTATGATCTCTGAGGGACATAACTCCTGGATTTTGAACTCCTGGCAGCTTTTGTATGTTGAGCCATGCAGTCATATTGGCTTTCATGAGATATTTCAATAATTTATAAAAGGATTTATAAACTCAGCCTTTGAAAACATTTTTCTAAAACAGAGAAAGAGAAGCATGAACCAGTTATTACTGCCCTGAATGTTCTCCGTTTTGCACAAGTAACCAGATGTAAAATTTTGTTGCTGCTTCTAAAATCAGGATGCTGCTGCGCTTATATTAATATATTCAGATGTCCTGTCTGTTCACTTTTATCTGAAATATATTTTCAATGTAATTTTAGTTCTGTTCAGTATTTTACAACTGTAGCTGTGTTACCAGTCTTTTTTGTAATGGATTCTTCTGTGGTCCATACTTAGAAATATGCTGCTGCTTTCTTTCTGCTTTCCCTCCATGTTGTATAACAAAACAGTAAGCAGAAACAGCAGTGAACAAGTAAGGACTTATTCTAAAACAGAATTATATTCTCTTTTGTGTTGAACTTAGAGGAACAAGAGGAATACTCAATTTTCTCTTTCCTGACCAAAAAAGAACAGACTATTATATCTGATGAAAATCTAGTAATGAAAGAGTCTGCAGCAGTAATTGATCTTTCCACTTTCCTTCTCCATATGGCTATGTCCTAAGCATCAAAAAGCTTTCAAGTATTTTGTAACAACCTCTCCATTGAACAATTCATTAGTTCTGTAAGCAAGCAAAAAAAAAATCAGCTAACTCTCCCTTACTCCAGTCTTTTCAAAGTGCACAGTATACTTGCAGTTACAGTTACATATTCCTCTTAGAATATTTACCTATCATGGATGCTAATGCTGCAGGCATTTACAGCAGTTTACTAAGAAAACAGCCTATGACTTCAGGCATTTCCCTAGAACTCCATTATGTCATGACCCAGTTAGCTATTTTTCCATGGATCTGCTCTTAAATTGTTCACAGAACTTTCCATTTTGCTTGACTCCTCACTCATGAAGCTTATTTGTCTCTCTGCAGGAAAAGTTTACTAGCTGAAGTAAGAGTCTTATGTCTCACACCTCGGAGACACAGCACAAAGAGACTACTTGGAACACTAGCACAAAGAGGACTCTACCAACAACACATCCTTTTGGATTATTTGGATTCATGACAAATTTAAAAACAGAGATGATATCCACATCATCCCCCTTCTCCAGTCACAAGGCAGAAGACGTTCAGTGGTAGGCAAGGAATTGTGTATTCCCACCAAGCAGTCTCTTTACCCCACAAGCCCCATAACCATTCTAAAAAGTAACGTAGGTTCAACATGTTTTTTTTTCTTTTACTGCTATTCTACTATCCAGAGGCAGAAGGAGAAGCCATCAATCTTTTTGCTACTTGCCTCTGTTAATAACTCTGATGTGCGATTTTTTCAAGACCAGAATTTCATGCAAACAGTGCTCCATGGCATTGTTTATATTGATTTGCTTTTAACAGTTTACAAATGTCAGCAGAAAGGACAAAGCACAGATACAGAAATCACTTCACTTCCCCTTAAAGTAGCTGAGCTAGTCCCTCTTTATGTACAAACTATATAGAGCATAGTTCAATTTCAGAACCCTAACTGATTTTAGGAGGGACTCCTTTTTCAACAGCATAAACTGAAAAAATTCTTCTGTATTTCCCTATACTGACAAATGCAAATACTTTGAGAAAATGTTCATCCAAATTATTACCATTGTGTACAGGAAAAAAAAAAGTGACTTTAGATACATAATCTTGTATTGAAGGAACAATGACTTGCTTTTTAAACTGACCTTGACATACTGTCTGCCTTTCTGTGAATAAAGTAGTGAAAGAAAAGATGTTTACATAATTATGCTAGCTTTACACACACAAAAGTAACTGTACTCTTCTATTGCATTAAAAAAAGAAGCTTCAGATTTCTTAAGTAGTCAGATCCTTTTTGCAGTGAACAGTTGCTTTGGACTGAAATTCAAGTTTAAAACTTTGAACATTCTTTAATCTTCCATGGTTTTATTGTCTTTGTTGCTCACCTTCTCCAGGAGTCAGGCCGACCTAGAATCCCAGGTCTGAAAAAGCTTCACCATAGTGTATAGGTCAGCACATAGCTCAGCCAGACATAAAACCACACTTCTGGCCTCTGTGGCAGTGAAAAGGTTGGGAGCTTTCTCCTGTTCTACCAACTGCATCTCTTCTGCTCTTCACTGCTCTACAGACATTGGGCTAAAATGATAATCTTTGCCTCTTTCTTGCATTTTTCTTCTTTTTCTCTTTGTCTTTATCCCTTCCTACAGAAGTTGGCTGAACTATATCACAACGACAGGAGGCAGACCATATATCCTTGAAGTGAAAAAATCCAGTTACAACAAAGTGATTGAATTACTTTTTTAGTGGCACTTTCAGCAAAATTTATGATGCTGTTCCATCTTCAGTAATATTTGTACTTATCCTCTTTTTCTAGTTTTGATTTGTATATTGTAGTTGGATAGACCTAAAGAGTTTTCTAATTTGTCAATCAGTGACATTATTTCTATACCTGGAGTAGCAAGGTATTACTGCTGTGATGACAAACAAAATCATCAACAGTAATACACAACAGTGAAAAATTTGTCTGATACGCAGACATTTGTCTGTCACAACCTCAGGAATATGAATTACAAACCAGACCCTTGAAACACAATCTTCTGTTGCCCTGACTACTCCCTTCTCCCTTTTAACATTCAGGTTTTTGTTCCGTTTTGTTATAGATTTCTTTCACTTTTCAATTTCTGTCAGTAACAGCCTCATTTGCCTAACTTCCTTGTTCTCTATCACTACTAGGTTTGTTTCAAAGTTAGCCAAAATAACTTGTGGAGTGGTTAAGAGGCCATTTTTCAAACTTTTTATCGAAGTGGCTACACTGACAGCTCATTTTTTAGGTTCTTTGAGATAAAAATAATGTGGTTCAGTTTCGATTAAAGAAGGGATCAGGAAATTTCCAATCTTGAAGTATTTGTATTTGAAAAACCTAAAAAAAGTTTAGACCACAGAATTTTGTTTGTTTGAGGCAGGAGGAAGAAGGTACAAGAAGCCAGAATTCAACAGTCGGGGATATATAAATTAAATTATATCAAAGCCAAAAAATTTAAACCAAACAAACTACAACCCCAAATGAAAACCAAACTCTCAGCCAAAAGATACCTATCATAATACGTCTACAGCAAATTTCAGCTGAAAGTTATCTGTCATGATACCTTACCAACACAGATTAAGCATTTTCTAATAGTAATATGTTTTGGAATGAATTCTGAAATAATTGAGATTATATATAATTCTGTTATGAAACAGTCTATCATCAAAATACTGAGTCACAGAAAGCACTCATTTAATAGAAAATGTACACTAGTAATTCTTGACTCCTACAATGCTCTTGAAAGATTATTATTTCACATTAATTAATGTTTTGGAAATGCTTCTCAATTACCTTCTTGTAAATCACTAAACCAGTATCTTACTGCCACATGTCTACTACACTCTGAAAAAATTCTAGATATGGCATTTTACAGCTTGACAATCTTGAATGCTAGCTTAAAACATGATTTAAATTGGTCAGATGGATCAAAAAAATCCATCCTGACCCCTGTTGCTTCAAAATTTATTATTTTTAGGTAGTCTAAAGCAAGGATTTGAACTTGAGTGACAAGGACTGCTTAATTTTATTTCTTCAGGGCATGCATAATTTCTAATTTTTGTATACTTTATGTTATCAAACTATGAAAGGATGAGAATGACAAGAAACTCCATTACACCATACAACTGCTGTTCCAGTGCAGAGCAGGAGAAAGTGCTGTTTTCAGTTTCTCTCTTCTGACATTAGCACCAAGATGTCTCCTTTACTTTTCTAATTGCTAAAGAAAGCTAAAACTATAGATGATTCACGTAAGAACAAATGGGCAGATATGGGAGATGGTGACAGAGTTTCTCAGTCAGAAAATATTTGAGTTATTTCAGCATCTTTTGTATGTTGATTTCCTATCTTTGAGCTCTGAGTAGTTTAGTATATAAAAGTTTCTTAATCTTGTGTAAGTTCTTACATCTGAATTTATGTTGTCAAATGCTGCTTGTTTAATTTGCCTTTTCAATCCTGAGTCATATTCTGACCTCACTGAAATCATTTGCAAAGTCACTTGCAACACTTGTGGAACCGTGATTTTACTCTTCATGTTTAGTTGTGCTGCTAAATTAGTCAGGTTTTTTGCATATTAAGTTCCATTAAATCCACTAGAAAGCATATGTTTCATTTGTGGGACAATTTTACATCTTCAGCAATAAACTGCTGCTCTTATTTTCACTATTGTAGCTAAAAAGGTTGGACCTAAACAAAGCCAATTGCACGCTTAAGCTGTACATGTCTCAGCCTGACAGGATCAGGGCCTTAAATCCTGGCAGTCCCAACTATGAAACATGTTATGCTGTCAAAATTTCCTTGTATTATCTAATTTTGACAGATCTCACAAAATAAATCCAAACAAATACTTGGCATCAGGAAGAAGTACGAATATTATTTCTTGTAAAAACTCATTAGAGTATTGCTAGTTGATGGAGTTTGACATTAAACAGGCATTTTTTCCATGCACTGTCTGTTCAAGACGTTTCAATAAATATCGCTTGAAATGAAAATGCGTTTATCAATTGATAAATGTTTTCAATTAATGACTAGTTGCCTAGTTATAAAAATCTTTATATGGTTGCATGTTTAGCAACTGGATTTATGCTGACATTGTGTAAATAAATATAAAAATTAATTAATAATAGGTCATCTTGTAACTTCGTGAGATTGAGGGTTTCTGAAGAGAAGCTAAGGTGAAAAGAGTTTGCATGGTTACTTCACCAGTAATTAGCAGAACACCCACTGACTCCAACATGATCAGAATTCACCAAAGTAATACAAATTTAAATTTGAAACGAGAGCTGCAACAAGGTCATTCAAGTGAGGAGTAAAATTCCAATGTTTTTTAGTTTCAACTGCAACTATATCGCTTAAAACCAATAAAAATAAAACAAAACCAAAACACCCAAACCCAACCAACCAACCAGACAAAAAATAGAAAATGTAAAGTGATTCACAGTGCTTGATCTTTACTTAAGGTAGTTAATTATACTCTGTCAGCACTGAGGAAGAAATAGTCAAGAATTGACCTCTACTACGAAGTCTTTACAGAGATTTTTAAACAAAAATTTTTCAAGTAAAACAGTTAACACAATTTTTTTTCACGTGAGCATGTGCATGCACATATCCTTAACACAGGACAACAAAAAATCTAAAACGATTACAAAACCATTTAAACAAAACACAATATTTCAAATGAAAAGAAAATGTACCATTTTCTAATCAAATTATACTGATAAGCTTTGTACATGTCAGAAAACAACAGTCTTCAAGACTAAATGACATTCTAAAAGTACATCAAAATTATTTGATCTTTTTTAGATCTCATAAAATCAGTATATGCATGGTACGCTGCAAAAAGCATATGGAAAAATTAGTGTGCATTCTCAAAATCCTGGGAAGTACTAAGGATAAAAAAGCCAACTTGCTTTTAAAATAATACAAATGAGATATATTTAGTCTGGAACAAGGAATGAAAGAGAAGAAATAAAGGATGGTCTGTTATCAAATAAACATGGGGCGGGTTTTCTTAAAGATGCTATTAGGCTGTCTTTGGAAAACAAAGGACAGTGGAGAAAAAGGGTATGAATATGTGGGATCTAGGGTACTTTTATAATGGCTTTCATTTTTATCTCCTATTTAAAATAAACTACTCAAATACCTCCTACATTATGGCCCTGAGTATTGTTTCTGTCATATGCTTTCTACCCTGGCCAAGACATTGATCAAAGAGCCCCAGTTTGCCCCTTGGAGTCACTACTGAAAATACAAGGGAAGGAAATAGCATATAAATAGCATATCTAAAGGCAGCTGAATATTAGACATTGGAGCTGCCAGGCCAAATTGAATGATTGTATCAAGATATAATGCATAGTATAAAAACTTTTTTCCTTTAGACATGATCCTATTGAAAAAGTAACTTATATAGTATCTGACTGTCCTAGTTGTGCTGTTTCATTTCCCAAATACATTTGAGGGTCAGCCTAAATGCAGGCTGGGGATGTCTTGTATTTTTTTCCATCAGGATTCTCATAAAAAGCTAAATTTCATTAAAGCTTAAATCAGTTTACTTCCCAATTCAGGCTACATTATATTTGCTTTTATCTCAAGTTATTTTTCTAGCCATTATGAAATACTATAGCTGCTGCAATACTGCTCATTTCCACTACAGTCCTGAATGATCTTTGATTTATGCTGGACTGCTTGCTAAAATATCCTCAGTTAGGTCTTCCAAATTTGCATTGTTAGCACTAAAAGAGTTCTGAAGCAGTCACATGAGCCCTTCCCATCATACTGAAGAACTGTAGAATTCCCTCAATGAGCTGAAAGATGCAGGGGTTTTGTATCACTTCACCTGAAAACTGCTCTCCTCAGTCTTCTGGAAGAACAAATTCAATAGAATCACATACGCATACAATACTGCAACAATTTAAGTATTTTAGTTCTTTTGATTTTGAACATGCTTTTTGTTATAAACGAGGAACTAGGGAGGAATTTCTGACAGAACAATCTCAGTTCTGGTGCAGAAAGTCGTCACTTTTGCCTGCTCCTGCTTTCACTCTCTCAGATGCACTCACTTTAATGGTATGTGCAACAGAGGTCCTCTTCAAGTTTAGCAGAGCCCAGTATATAAAAACATTCACTTAGCATAACAACTTTAGAGGAGTTATGACCTACTGCAGTCTTAGCTCTATTCTACCAGGTTTAGATAAGCATTGAAGGTAAAAAAATATAATATCCTAGAATACTTCTCATTTTGAAATGGTTCTAGTTAAGGAAAGGAGTAGTGGTAAAAATTAGCTTTGTTTGTTGTGGTGTTTGTTTCTAAAAACAAAATACATGTACTGCTTTCCATTTTAAGCAGCATACTATAATATAGGTAGACAACCTGATAAAAAATTGAAACAAAATTCTCAGTGAGGCAAGTAATTAGGTGAAGCTAACCAAGTACAATCTTTTCTGTGCTATGCACATGCATATCCATGCTCAGTCAGATTACCTAAAAAGAGACATTATATTTAAAAGATGTTTTCTCACCATTGTAAATATAAATATATGAAAACAAGTAATTTTTCAGCATATTTATATTTTGGAACTGCTGAGGTTAAACCTATCAGATGACCCTACATGTAAAGCTCTCAAAAATCAGAGGAGGGTTGTTGCCTTTTAAACAGTAAAAACAGTAACCAGTCCTCAAAATGGAGAGGGTTGGGAGGCAAGATTCTCCATAACCAATGACATTTTGTGGTTGTAGAATTTTTAAAGGCATCTTTCCCAGGGAAAAAAAAAAAAAAAACAAAAAACCAAAACCCTAAAAAAAAAAACCTAAAAAAGGCAATAACTAGAAGATATTTTTATTGAAAAGGCAATTCTACTCGTGAAAAGAAGTAGCGTTAAAACTATAAAGAACCAGGCATTGGCATATGGCTGAAATGCATTTATGAGCACAGCTGTGCTTGCCCACCAAAAAAACCTGAAATTGCATGCTGTTTTCTATGATAGAGATGTGTCATGCCAGCCACAGGAAACAGCATGAGAAAGAAGGGCTGGGGACAAGACTCTGAAGGCTGCTGGGGGGAAGCTGGCTCTGCGCGGAGACAGGAAAGGCAGTTCAGATGCCTAAAAAGCAGTAAAGCATCTATCTTGCAAGAAACAAACTTGAAAAAACATTATTATGAATGAAAAAACAGGATTTTTAACAGAACCTGTGAGTGCTGGTATCAAGGAGGCACGAAGGGCGATGAGCAAGTACAAAAACAGAAGATCACAGAGGGCAGCTGGCAAGGACACAAGTGACAAATTAGTGTGCGTTTTATAACAAATAGTGTTTTAAGTCAGCTCTGCTTTCACATATTCCAACATCTGTATCGGATCAGCAAGGATCAGCTACTCTTCCAATCCCATCTTACTTATTTACGATGTATTTTCCAAAGAGGATGCTTTTTAAAGCTTTTTATAAGAAGAGCTTAAATTAATACTCTGTATCGGCAAGAAGTAAGTAATTACCAACCGGCTTGAGGTACTTTGTGGCAATGGGGACAGAAGCTGGTGAAAGGTATTACCCTAACCAGAGACACCTCCTTTTCACAAAAATGTGAGCTCCTAATTAGCAAGAACGTTAGATCATGTACAAATAATAAAGCAGACATAAAAAGGCACTTTGTCATTCTACTGTTCACTCACTATTTCCTGATAACTTTGCCTATTCCCAGTTCAGAACCACTTTGCTTACCACCTTTATCCTTCATTTCAAGCAGCTTTCATATACTGGATTTTTAAGCTTTTTAAGCTTTTTGAGCTTTTTAAGACTCAGATATCCCAAATACATACCTTTTTATACTGCCTAACCTAAGAACTGGATCAATTTTGCATCATCTCTGAGGATTTCAATAGCAAAATATATAAATAACACAATATTTTGGAGCTGGAAAACAGTGTATAAGCATCGAAAAAATGTGAATTTTTTTCTGCTTTGCAATTCTGGAACAGTTCCAAATGTAAGATACTCATGGGAGGATGAAGAAGAAATTTCATGCCATTTTGACATATGCTCAGTCCTGCCATAAGATTCACAAAACAAAAAGTTAATTAAACTGAATTACTGTATTTAAAACAAAAACAGTGGTGGAAGGGATTAATGGATGCTTGAGGAAAAAAAAAAGATCAATCCTAGTCACTTCCAAGTTTGTACAGGGAGACACAGGTCTTCATACTTTGGTGTCAGTAATGACATAAAAATCCAGATGTAGTCTCAAAGAACTTGCATAATAATTTTTTTGTAAATAAAAGTAACACTTTTCCTATACTAAAAATATATATCCAGCAATGTGGGACAGGAACAGAAATTGTGAAGGTCATGATTTCAGATTTGAATTCACAAAGCTAAGCAACACAATAAAATCAAATCAAACATTAGGCAGAAGTGGTAACAGTGTTCATGCCATTCCTTTGGTAGGCTGGGATAATGCTGTACTGAGAATGTGACCCTCATCAGACCTCAGGTAATGTCTGCTTGATTCCATGTGGGACCTCCAGCCCCACTAGGCCATTGCTCAAGACCACCAGTAGCATTGTCACATCTAGATTCCCTCTGGATATGCCATTCAGCCTGCAAGCTCATTCACATCCTTGTCTGTAGTCTCAGAGACTGAGAAGGGATCATTCCATACCTCAATTATTCTAATTTCCCAAACTAGCTTATTCTACGTCTGATCTAGACAGAAAAATATTTAAATAAAAAGGAAGTAGCTGGAGCTCTACTGACAAGACTAACCAATGATTTTCTGCTCTTATTAACATTCAGTTAGCAATACAATTTGCTTCTGGGTCCATTAATATCAACTGTTCAGCTTTTTTTTTTTTTGCATTGCAGTCAGAAGATTTTACATGCAATTTTACTTGAAATGCAAACTTCAAGATCATAAAATCATCAGAAAATTAGGGAAGATGTTTAATCATTTTGTACTATATCTAATCTTTCTGTGTCATTTTGTCTTTGTTGAATAAATTACTTTTTTTTTTCATTTTCAGAATTCAGGTAAAGAATGTAGTCTAAAACAGTAAGTCAGACTGCAAACCATTAAATAATTATATTTAATGTAGCACTACATATAATAGTATATATTTGATATTTAAATTGTGATTCCCACATCTTCATAAGATATGTAGGTGTTCTAAGATTCTGAAACTGGAATCTTGACAGCAGTATGATAGCACAGTCTTCCTGCTTCAGGCTTTAGTTCATACAGAGTACCCTTCCTTCCCTTGAGCAATATTTTACACAGTTTTATACTCTGTGATGTGTAGAAGAAGTGAGATGCAGGGAAGGGAAAAAATGATACTAATTTATTGACCCATCCTTCAAGCTGAATAAGCAGGAAAAATTGGAGGAACATACAGATCCATGAGTATTTTTCCCCATGTAAGAGTCCACCTGGGAACATTCCTGAATATTCAAAGGGATATTTTGATCTCATACAAACACATTGCTAAGTTGCATTAGCTAACTCTTCATGGTGTCTTGTCTAAGGTACCCCTCAAATGCAGAGGAAAATAATGGGGAGCAAGGTATCCTTTAGAAACCTCTAAAGCTGCTACACAACAGAGGCAAGGAAAACAGTTGTGAACAGTTGTACCCTTTGCTAGTTATTCCACAGGACAGCAGATAAGGGAAATGGAATTTCATTATTCTCAAAAATCCTGCTAAAGGCAGTTATTTCTATTTTTTACCTCATTTGGCACTTGTTCTTAACCATGAACATAATTTCTGTACCTAAGTGAGGCTGGGCACCCAATCCTATCTCATCTGACACTCAAAAGATAAAGTTCATAGCTTGAAAACACAGGTGTTCTTTTTTTCAGGAGCAAATATGAAATTCTGCTCACTTTTTTGTATTCATTTACTTGTAGGAACATCAAAATCAGAAGAAAGCCCTAAAATCCTTCTCAAAGCTTAACTCATGTGAACTAGAACATTTTCTTATAGCATCAAAACTGAAAGAATAACTGTTTAATAATTAATCTTTTCTCCACGAGACTATCATCATTCTTAACTTCTCAGCACAATTCTTCTATATTTTATGTTTTCATTATGAAATAAACAGACCTTTTCAGACTCAGAGAAGAAAGTACTGAATGTATTTTAATGATTATCGTATAGGAATGTATTACGGGTATGTAAAAAGGATTCTCTAAATGCAGCCTCATCTCAGAACTGAACTGCTTTGATGCTTAGACATTCACTTCAACTGTAAGCTGGAAGGGTTACTCCAGATTTCTAATAAATTTCATTTGAAATGGTCAAAGTAGTGTCAGGAGTTTTCCAAAAGTTTTTGTATAATAACAAGAAAATAGGGAATTCATTTTAGAAAAGCATGCAATGTATAAACAAAAAAAAATTGAAATGGTGAAGGGCAATAAAAAACATGAAAGAATACAGCTGAGTATTAACAGAGAAAATGCAGCTGACATGTCTCTGAAACAATTAATGCTTATTTATCCTCAAAGCATTATTGTGTGAAGAATGAAAACAAAGTAACATTCAAAATAAATTTTAAAACCATATTTTTCACATTAACCAACCATTGAAATACTATTATCTTGATTAGAGATAATTTTTCATTATTATATTCTCCAATTTACTACATCAGTAGACCAGTACCTCATAACTGCTATCATAACTAAACTGAATTTCTATCTTGTTAAAGTGGTTAGAAAAGGTCTTGAAAAATAAAACCTGTGTAGAAATACTGGCATAACTTAAGCAGGTCTGTATTTTGCTAGGGAAAACCTAAATTCTGCAGATCTTTCCTTCCCGATAGCCCCATGTCACCACAGGTAAGAAATGCTGGTCCCTAGGCTGATCCAATGAGGAACTGATGGAATGAGGGTCCCTTTCCCTGATGAGGAGTGTCCTGGTGTAAAAAGGACGTGCAGTGGGTATGCACTTCAATGCACTCAGTGAACACAAAATAATTCCTATTGCTGTGCCTTGGGTAAGGCAAGAGAAATACAGAGCAGGGGATCTGAGACAAAGGGCGCCAGTAAGGGTGACAGTGGCACATCTGCTGAAGAGCAGCCCTGAACCACAAAGCTGAAATATTTTAGAAAAGAATTAGTTCAAAATATACAAAATGTGCACAAACTGAAGAGCAAAGAAAGACACAAATAGATTGGTTTCCTTTTTCTGTGACCAACCTTGATAAAGAAATTGTGCCCTTACATAACAAGATCTGTGGAAGCTGAAATTCAAGTAATATATTGCACAATGGTGGTAAAATATGAATGGCAATATAATGCAGTCTAATCAGTTCTGGTTTTAGTCAAAAGCATTGCTGTGGCATCACCACAGTAACAAAGTCCTACTTGTGCAAAAGCTGAGCTCAGGACAGTATCGACTGTTGTGAATACCAATGCTAAATTGCTGTTGTGAAATAACTTATAAGTATCACTTTACAATGGTCATATCTTTGCCATAGTTTTAAATGAAACATAAGGAAGGCATCCAAGCACTAGATATGCAAAGAAGAACATATCATATGCCATATATTCTGTTCTTTGCTACACATGTTCTGGTCTCAAATAACTAATTAATTATAGTTGTATAAGCATTATTGCAACATGAATCTGACAAAAATAAATTTTTTATCTTGGTCAGAGGAAAAACAAAATCTTCTCCTTAATGCACATGACTGCTTATTAATAACTTTCATCTGAGTTGGAAGCTTGCTTTCTGTCATGATATTACCACCTTCAAATAGGAGTCTGAAATCTGGACAAACGAAATAGAATCAGGTGGTAAAGGCCTTTTCTTTGCTTATGGACTTGATGCATTTAGAAGGGGCTTTTAAAAGCCTTTTGAAATACTAACAGTGCCATAACTATCACTTATCTCAAAGAACACTACTCTGTAACCTAACAGAACTAAACTTCAAAAAATAAAATGGTTAAGCTCTTTTAGACTACTAAAAGCAACATTTCTACAGCATGATGAACAAAAAGAGAACAAGAAAAGTTTATCATTCATTAGACATGAACAGGTATATAAATACAGAACCTTCATAAATAGAAGTGAGGAAAATATATTGAAAGCGAGGAAAATGTATTGAAAGCTGAAGATTTGGTGTGGCCAGAATATTACACTTAATAGAAAATGCTGAGATCTGAAAAAAACACTTTGATTTTATATTGCAAGCACACCTTGTATAGAAAAACAGCAACAAAATATCATAAAAAAACACAGAAAAGAAAATAAAACCAGATAGAGCAGACACCAAATAATAGGTTATTCATTTGGTAGATTAGTTGACAGGCTGGTTCTGAGCTGAACTGGCAAACCAAACTAAGAGTTTTTATCATCCTTCCTTTATAGCTCTATTAAATTATACTTTGTTTTTAATACACTGTCCTTCTCTCATGCTATCACACATTGAGGACACATTTAATTATGCTAGAGTTATCTGTCTTGTACCTGGAATGATAAAGAAACCAGACTCTGTGCAGCTCAAGAGTCCTACAGGACAGGAGGTGCTGTGATGGACACTGGGTTGGGCAGCCATTTCGAGCTGCATCCATCTTCAACAGGGGCTTCACAAAACTATCAAAACAATTTCTCTTTAAAACTACAACTGCAACACTAACAGCAAAACGTGAGACATACAGAAAAATATCTGCCAGTAGCCATTTCTGATCAAAATAGTGCTTCTCATAATTTAAAATTCACTCAGGAAGAGAAGCCAAAATAAAGCTGTACAGAGACAGAGCTAAAGAGATATTTGAAATGCACTGCACTCAGCATAAAATACAAAATGTGATCAATACAATCCTTTAAAGAGAATGCAAAGGGAATAGGAACATAAAGGACTTTATGATTAGTTAAAAGGTGAACAAGTCCAGCATATTTTTGGAGGATTAGGGGAGAGGAAGCTTTGAATGTGTGGGCAGTGTTCTGACATAAATAACATTTCAAAGAATCCAAAGGAATAAGAGAGAAAAGACTCTGGAATCCAATATTGAATTCTGTCCAAAACCACACAACTGCATACACAGTTGTGATGACCACAGCAATATAAAAATGATGCTTATCTCACATGAAAATATGTCAAAAATGGAACAAATAATATCACTTTGTGACTTTTCTAGGCAGGGACAAGAAGCCCAAATTTCATCATCTGCCATAATACTGTTTGTTGAATTAGTGAAGATGGATTACTACTAGTCTGACAGAAAAACAAACAAATAAATAAATAAACTGGACAAAAATGCATATGCAAGTCTTTTGCCAGGACAAATTTAACTCGATTTTAAGACTTGACACAGGTGAAGATCTGAGAATATTCTAAAAGCATATTCATGAAAAACAAACTTCATAAAATCACATTAGTTGGAAAGTACTTCTGGTCCAACTCCTTCCTCAAAGAAAGGTCACCTTTTATCAGGTTGCTTAGGTCCACATTCAGTGAAGTTCTGAGTATCTCCAGAAACTGAGACACTGCAGGCCCACAAGCTGGAACCCTGCTCTAGTATGTTACCTGTCTCATGGTGAAAATATAGGTTTATCTGAGATAAATCACTCACTTCTGAGAAGTATCTTCACTCTGCCATGATTTTTTTCATATGAATCTCTCTACAGTATAAGCATTAGTATTTTGCAGTCTTCAAATACAAGAGCACCTAGTTTTCCTTTGTTTTTTTGGTCTCAGGATATCACAATTCATGCAAATATTTGTCCTGTACCTTTGAAAGCATTGTATTATCTTACCCTGGAGAAAAAAAAATTATGAAATTGAGCTTCCACATAAAGAAAGGTTTATTGTTTAGTGATGGATTTGATCTTTTCCAGCCTAGGGGATTCTATGATTCTATTAAAGGCAATCTAAGTTTGTTACTGCAGTTTGTGTCCACTAAATGTCCTCTTATTTGGCACCTTAGAAAAGCCTAATTTCATCTTCCCCTGATGACAGAAGTTAGGCAGTTGTAGACTGTACCCAGGTCCTGCAAAGCCTTAAACAAGCCTTAAATGGTGCCTCAGCTGCTTCTTTAACCTCTTCTGCCCCAGAGCCTCAAGCATCTTGAAGGCCATCCTCTGCTCTTTTCTCCAGTATGACATCCCCCTTGTCTGGTGCTGGGGAACCCAAAGTTAGGCCCAGGACGCTAGGTTTGGTCCCAAAGCACCCTAGATGTGGTGTCAAGCAGAGGAGGAGGATTCCTTCCCTCCATCTCCTCGCCGTGCCCTTGCCATGCTGCTGGCTTCCCCCCAGGGTGCTCCTGTGCAGCTCACCTGAGGACTCACACACACTTCCACAGAGATGCTGCCCAAGCAGGCAGTGCCTGGCATGGCCTGCTCCTAACAGCACCTAGATATCACTGGATTCACCTGTGTCCTCTAAATGGCAAGATTTAACTGAGGGAAAAGCTGAGGGAGAAGTTTAAGTATGTCTTGCAATGCATAGAGACTCTGTCACCAGAGGAGCACCACATTTCAAAATTAACAGCAGCTGGAAGATCAGAACTGCATCAACACTGGCAATCATAGAGGTGAAACCACAGCTTATAAAGAGCTTATGAACTGAAAAGGAAGATATTTTTGGAGAGAAGTGAAGCAAAGATCAATAAATTTGGAGAGCAAATATTTACTCCTATGAGTCAATGAAGCAAGTTCCACAGTAAAACAGAGCAAACATTTGTCCTCAATTAACCCCTTTTGCAGACAACACTCTTCTTGAAGCTATGACTGCCAGCTGAGGTCCTCAGCTGTGGGCTGGGAGCAGAACCTGACCAGCAAGAGCCTCAGCAGAATGGCTAAGGGTTTATTGTTTTCAGGTTTGTTTACTGCAATGAACACATTATGCTCATTTTTTATTCCTGGCATCCTTTACTTTTACATTTGTAAAACACTTGTGTGTTAACTATTCAGAATGTACCAGCTGTTAGGAGACCCAGCAGGAAAATGACCCTCTGGAGCCTGCTGTGTGTCTCCAAGATCATGTTCAGAGGCAAACTGCCAGAGAGGAATGGTTCACCATACATTTACAGTGACACCTGGAATTGGACTGGGTACAAAAACTTAATTTTAACTTTGAACTGAAAGTATTAAAACAATACTCTTGACCATATGTTAAAGAACCCACAGCCACATCCTCCTTTTACTCAGAAAAAAACAATTTGAAAATATATTTTTGAGTAAGGATGGCAAAATTACTTCCAAATACACCTGAAGTAGTGTTTACTTTCTGCAATTATTTTCTGTGCTAAGGTAGACAGAACAGAGTGTAGTACATGTTAGGTCAAAAGTCTTAAATATTTTTCTGTCAAGCCTGAGTCTAACACTAGCTTTTTGCTAAAAAGAATCAACTGTAAACACCATCTTGAATGTCCTTTAAGTCTTAGTCTGTGGCATCCTTAACATTGCTGAGAAATATATGATCTCCTAGTTAGGATCTTTCTCATGCTTGTCATTACCATAAGTAATTTAGGCAAAACTGAAATAATTTCAATTACAGTCTTGTAGTCATTTTGCATGTGGTGTCATTTATTTGAGAGATTCAGACCAAAAATGATTAAAATTTTTATTCATCTGAGTCTGCTTCCATATGCAAAATATTAACAAAATATCTAGCCATGTGATTTGGGAGGAAGACTTGTCTTTTCTTCTTTTTTGTAACTGACTCCTTTTGAGTCTTTATTTTCCATTTAAATTTGCAGTAAGAAAAAACTGTGTTTGTGTATACTATGGGTAACTTTCAGGTTAATGATGACACATTTTACCAGGTGTTTCCAAGACTAAAAATCTTCAGGATATCTACACTAATTATTAGCAATTTTAGCAATTAATATAAATGTGTTTCAAACATTACCTAGCTGTCTTGCTGTGCTGACAGGTTAGAAGAGGCTCTTCTGGCTTATCAGTAGTCCACAACATTGTATTTCATCTTTGCGAAATCCAGAGCATCTCCTCAAACTTCAGATAATGTCACTGTATTATTTTTCATCTTAAAAAAATACTGCCAAACAACCCTCCAAAACTGAATTATTAAACACAATGTCTTTACTTTTTTTTTTTTTTTGTCTTATCCTACTCTGTCACATGCTACCTCATGTTGAGTTCTTTTCCCCTTTTCACTGGAGGGCTACTTTCCACTCAACCAGTTTTACAGAAAGAGCTTTAACAGAAGAATGGCACTCACAGCCAGACAAGAAGGAGTATGACCACATTTGCAAGTTTCAAGTTCAGTTTGCATCAGAATTTTATTTATTCTTGATGGAGATGTATATTAATGAGACAGTAAAGTTAGAAAATCTCTGGAGCACCTGAGCAACTTTCTAAGGAACTGGAGTATGTGCTAAATTCTTTAAACCTTTACTGGTACCTGTCCTGCAAAAAATTGTCTGCTTAAATTACCACAGAAAAATGCTTCAATCTAATTACTGAAATACTTTTTACTGTTTCACATTTGAAATAAAACACACTGATATGTAGGAAAAAATATATATTTGTAAGGGCATCAAGACAAACTGCTTCAAATCAACCAGTTTAGGGAAAGTTGACACAGCAACAGTCTTAAAAGCAGCAAGAAAGCTGAAGTATTTTCAGCATTTGAAGAAGGGAAAATGAATGAAAGCATAGACTTAGGGAGAAAAACAAGTGTTTTTAAATACTTGCAATCATACATCAAACTGCTAAAGCAAGATCTGCTAGTATGTCAGTATGATTATGTCAAAAAAAATTGACCAGAAAGCCCTTTGGAAATGTCAACTATTTCATGTCAAGGTATTCTTGAATCAAAAAATGCTATAAAGAGCTATATTATTGTAGTAAATAAAAAAGAATTGTCACATGCGTAAGATCACAAATTAAACAACTGCACAATGTTCTCTTTTCATTAAGAGGTCTAAGATTTAATTCTGATATTCAGTTGTTTTAAGCTCATTGTTTTGTAACGGAGCTGATAAGAAGCACAGGAGGGAAAAAATGTTCCAGATTCAGTCTTAGTGTGAAAAGACAGACTCAGCTCCCTTGATTTCATTCTATTTCAATTCACTTGTCTCCAAATGAAATAATCTCAATATTCTTAAAAGAAATTACAATGATATCATTAGTCTTTATTCAGCAGATAATTCAACAGTGACTATTTTTTAGAAGATTATGTTTAAGTTTTAGAAGCTCCCTCTTTCCAGGAAGGTTAATTACTCTAATGTGTTTATCTAGTTCTCTGTCAGTAATACCCTATGTCACATGGCAATATCACTTTAAAAATAGGGCAGATTAAACAAATCTCTTTACTTGTCCTGTAAAAATATTGGTTGTGGTTTAAAATGCACTTTCCTAAGTACACCATTAATGGCTTGTCTTATAAAACATTAAGGCATATGTAACTATAGTATTAAGTTCTTCATAAACCCTGAGGCAATGTTGAAAGGAGATAAACAGCGACTTAATTCTAGCTGCTATAGGCTAAATCTAAATGTGCTCTGAACAGATAAGATCAAAACTAAGCAATACTCAAGATCTGCCTATGCAAAACAACATGCACTTGCTAAACTCTACCACAGATTAGGTCTGCAGATTTCATGTTTAACATTTTTAAACAGGAAACAAAGTGTGCAGGTATGATATCAAAAACAAAAAAACAATTTACGCCACACTTCAAACATTTAGCTATGTTGTGCAAAGGGCTACATGGTCTTATTCTAACAGAACACAGCTTCTTGCAAGATCAAGCCCAAATCTAAAAACTAAACAACCCAGTGCTTAATATGCTTAACATGAAGCTTTTGCTTCAGTGTCTTGAAGCTGAATTGAAATAATTCATGTGCATAATTTTAAACACAGTCCTGGGCTCAGGAGGGGGTTGCCCACCAGCAGCATCACCCCCTTCTTGTGAGAAATGCTCAGTTCTGACAGCAGAGAGAGGCCACCACCTCTGCTGGCACTGTGCTTGTCCCCACCGTGAACAGTTCAGAAGGGGGGTGAGAATGTTAGCTGATAATAATTAGTTAGGACAATAAGGACAAGGACCTTAGAAGAACTGCAAAGTGACATTGAAATGGGAAATGAGAAAATAAGGATATAATTTTTATTTCAAACTAAAGTGACACAAAGGTTTAAAAAATTCCTTACCTTTAAATCCAATACTGAGATAGCTATTGCACAAAGGCAAGATCTTGGTGATGGTAGTCACCGAATCACAGAATCATCAAGGTCTAAAAAAAAGGCTTCAGGACCATCCAGTCCACCCATCTACCCAGCACTGGCCCTGTAACCCCTAAATCACTAAATCACATCACCAAGGGACAGAGCAAGAAGCCTCCTGAACACCTCCAGGGATGGCCACTCCACCACCAACCTGGGCTACCTACTCCAATGCCTGATCAACTGAACGGTGAAAACATTTTTTCTGGGATCTGATCTGAATCTCCTGTCTTAGCTTAAGGCCATTTTTTCTTTTCCTTTTACTTTAGGCACAGTAGAAAAGTACAACCCCCTCACTACACTGTCCCTCTGGGTAGTTGTTGAGAATTATGAAGTCCTCCTCAAGATTCCTTTTGAGACTCAACAATCCCAGCCCCCCAAGCCATTCCTCATTTTCTGGGCCCTTCACCAGTCCCACTGCCCTTCTCTGGTCAAGGTCCATCACATCAAACTCCTTCTGCAAGTGAGTGGCCCAGAAGTGAGTGCAGTACTGTAGGAGCACCCCACCAGTGCCCAGCACAGGGGACAATCCCTGCCCTGGCCCTGCTGGCCACACCACTGCTGAGCCAGGCCAGGATGCCCTTGGGCACAGCCTGCCTCATGTCCAGCCAACTGCCAACCAGGACCCCCACATCACTTTCTGCCAACAAAAAGAACAGCCTAATGCTCAGCTCTGAATAAAAAAAGTCTATAGTATGTTTTACTTTGTTAAGAAGGAAATATAGACCAAAACAAAGTTTTCTGTTCTGTGGTTTCTTGTATCTTAGATATTTTTGCCTAAATTGGAGACAGAGTGTTCAGGATGCAAAAAGAGTTGATTTCCTATATCCATTGTCCACTATTATTCATAATCAGAAGAGCTAGTCTTGCAAAACAAAATGCTGGACTGCTATTAGCAATACAGGAAAAAAACTAAAAATTAAGTCTCGATGAAAAACGGTTTTGAAAATTAATACCTTTACCTTAAACACTCAGTGATTACACTAGCTACATTTTTCTTTTCACATAACAACTTTCATTTGTTTTCTTTCAGAAATAACTGAATTAAAATAAGCGATCCTATGAAAAGCAGATAGAAGTTACTCTTACAGAAAAAAAAAAAAAAGAGCCAGCGGATGCAGTACTGATTTTGACAAGGGACAAACAGCAAAATCTCAGTCATTTTACTACAACAATTTTATAGGAGGCTGAGGGTTTTCCAGAAGTAAAGATCTACATTTCTTCAGATGAATTTTATTGCACGCATCCATACAATTTTGATATTGTCTTGAATCTCTAGGCATTAAGACAAACAGAAACCAAATAGTAATGACCTTGGAGGTTACAGTAATATCTCAGTGAGTGAGCTATTGGAATACCAGACCAAGTTATTAATAGCAGTTATTAATTATATTATGATAGTCAATGCAATATCTAGCTGAACTCCACCACATGACTGTGCTGGCATATTACAAACAGACAAAGAAAACAGTCCCTGTTCTAGAAGAATTCAAGATTGAAAATTTAGGTAAAGCAGAAAAAATGGTCAGTCTAGACTTGTTGAATCAGGAGTGAACCAGAATGATGTCAGCAATAAAACATGAAGTTTAGCAGAGTGTGTGGAGACTCATGTTTCTACCTCCATAAAGAAATTACAAGAAAAAATTTGGGGGTACTGTACATGGGAATTATCCCTCCCTGGGTGCTCTTCAGTAGTGCCAGTATCCTTCCACACACAGATTGCCTTCATTTTCCCCCAACAGCCTCAAGACATGCTTGCAATAGGCTCCTCAGCACCACAGCAAGTTTTCAGGTGTGATGCTGCAGCCAAAGAAGCACGGATTATGATAGAATCCCCCAAATATCCTCCTGAAAGGCAAACGAGGAAGGAGGCATCACTGTAGGGATTTGCAACCAGTTTTTATGTTTTTATTCATGATTTCAAACACTGAAGTGATTCTGAAAAGGTTGGTTAAGTGACCACACTCAAGTGGTATCACAGGGGCCAAAAAGACAAGTACACATGAATGGCTGCAGGAAGAACCTTATGCATTTAAGGATACTGACAAATAATTCCAGGGAGTGTTAACCTTGCTTTTCTGTCAAATCCATTGAACTTCTATTCACAGCCATCTCTTTGCATTGCAGGAATAATTTGCCAGAACAGGGCATTTTAAATTCATACTAGAGAACACTAGAAAACAGAATTGTTATTTATAGCTGGGAGTACTTGTACCAGAAATATGACTGATTTTTTCTGGCCAGGAAACACAAAAGCACGTGACACATTTATTCAGTAAAAATCAGCTGAAATCTGAAGACTAGCTTTACTTTCTGTTCCAGCAGAATTTTTTTTCCAAAATAATCCAGCAAACAGTTGCTAGTCAACAAATTTGAAAAAATGCCCCATAAATAGTGAACACGGAAAATTAGCTTTGACTAATTTTGACTACTTAATATTATTCTAGAGGGAAAATGGACTAATCTGTGTGTCAGGATCTTTAAGCAAGCAGCCATGCTTATACTGTAACAAGACTGTTCTTCAAATAGCAGCAGGTCCCATTTTGTCTAGTTGTGAATCTCGCTAACTCCAAATTTGCACTGCAGTGTAACCAAGCCCAGTCAGGCATTAAATAAGGAAACCAGCATTTCTGGAATCATTTATAGATGGGGAAATTAGTATTTCTAGAACAAGCTACATTTAGTTGAGGAAGCAACAAAGAACCCATGAATTATTCCACGTGAAGAGAGAGCTTCTAATAAAATGCATCTGAGATAATAACAGTATACGCTGTAACAACACAATGGTAGGCATGAAAACTATTGTAGGGTTTTAGAGCTTCAAAATCTATGCTGCTGCTACTAAGACAGTGTGAATCCTCAAGTATGGCTGGATGAGGAGTTTTGGCTTGTCTCAGACAGAGGAAAGCAGATGGACACCCCACAGGGTTCTCTCTACGTCTTGTGCAGCTTTTTCCCCTGGTATCATCTTTTATAATGATAAACTCAGCATCATTTAGAAAATTACCTATGCCTACTTTCAAAACCATAACAATGTCTTTCCTTTCTCAGAACAGAACAGTGTGCATTTCAGTCATATGTTTGTTACTCAGGTGGCAAAATTAAAAAACAATACTGTAAGTTCACAAGTAATTTGAAATTTTGATTAATAAAAGTATGCATAAAAAGCATATACATTACAAAAATTGAAAGTGTTAAGCAATATTTTAAGACAAAATTTATGTATTCATGCAGTCTGGATGGAGTCTATACTATTTGAATAGTTACACAAAATAACAATAGCTAAATTTTGTAAATTCAAATGTTCTTCAGATTAGATATCTGTTAGACAGGCTTATTTAATAAAACTTTTGCCTACAGAGTGAAACCTACGTTTTCCTTTTCCTCTGCCTTCTAAGAAAATCACAGCAGTTCCTGGCTTAAAAATAAGTGAACAGTTGCAGTCATACTCCTTATGTTTCTTTTGCTGTTAGTCAAGAAAAACAGAAGTCTACATTTTTATGATATGATAGTGTCAGAAATATTGCTGAAAAAAAAAAAAACTCTGATACAGTGTAAATTACTGGTGCTACTCCTTCAAAGATGTTGCCAGAACCTAACCTTGCTTTTCTTATAACTTATTAAAAATGTGCATACATAATTTCCCTATTTTCACTAAGAGGCTGTAAACCTTATCAGTGCCATTCCATTGACTCTACAAGCAAAATTATTAGGAAGCATGTATTTCAGCTGCGGGAGCACAGGGATATGTTTTCTGTTAATTGTTCTGTACTTCTTTATAATTATGCTTGGTTTACTTAGATTTGCTCGTAATTAGTAATTTTTATCAGGCTGAATTTAATTCAGTCTAGCTTGTAATACCATTAAAAATAGAAGTAAGTGTATTAGGGAAATACTGACGAGCCTGTTTAGAGCGAGCTGAAGAGATGAACGAGGGTACCCTCGGTTTGCCTCTCCAGCAGGTAACACCCCTGGGCAGGCTGCACCTGGAGCAACGTGACTTTGGGATATCCAATTAGTGAGACATGCCTCCACAGGAATTAAGGTGCAAACAAGGCCACATGCCCAAGTAAACAATATGGATTTTATTTAACTATGACTGTGAGGTAGAGAGAGAGGAAGAAATAGAAGGGAAAGAGAAAGGGGTAGAGGGAGCACTTCAACATCAAATAAACTTATTTCAGGTAGGACTATAGTGCAATTATGAATAGAGAACACCATTTGATGCAAGATTTTTTAAGAACTTGTCAATGGATTGCATAAGAAGTAAATATCTTTGTCCTACTTAGTGGAGACAAGGGCAGGGATGCATTATAGTCTGTAATACAAAAACTGAAGCAAGTCTTTGTTGCCTGCACCAGCAATTTTAATGTCTTGCTTGTGATATTGGCTTTTTTCATCTTGCAGTCTTGTGATACTGTGTTTAAAGCCATAATAAGACCAGAATTCATCTAGATTTGGTTTAACTATTTGAATCAGACAGTACTACTCTTAGATTTGCTTCTCTCCAATGTCTCTTATTGAGGTTTTTTTTTTGTTACTTCTATGAAAATACTGATGAGCATGTTCAGTTTATTCATATCCATTTCACTTGCTCCTCCACAAGATCATTTCACTTGCTCCTCCACAAGATTTTTTTTTTACTCCATTTATTGGAAAACTGATGAATGGTGAAGCTCACAACTCCAGTAACACATGTGACAAAATTTCACCTTGTAATATTAGATGTCTAAAAAACTGCAGACTCTGAAGAAATCAGGACAGCATATTTTCAAAGTTTTCATGTTTCTATCTTCATAAAGAGATCTTTTTACTGTGGTTCAGGACTAATTTTGTAGCTTAACAGAGAAGTGAATGGATCTCAATGTTAAAATGAAGATGGAACTTCCAAAAAGAATCTTACAATCAATTGTAACTGGTCGATTTTACAAAAAATTATTTATAGACACAGTCAAAAAAGCTTACCCTGTCTCACTGATTCTTAGCAGCTTTAGGCACAAGATCATATACTTCTACCCATAGCCTCAGGGTAAAAGGCAGCCAAGGAATGAGCCAAGAGTAGATCCTATCCTCCAGTGCAAAGGACATCACAGTGAAAGTGAATGAGGCAGTAGAGAGAACAAACGAAAATAAGAGGAAAAACCAGCATTGTACAAAACCACTAACAGTCTTATTCCTGCAATAATGTTGAAACAAAGAAATCTAAAACAATAAGAGCATGAAGACTCGAAACCAACCCTGCATTAAAAGCAAGCAAGCAAAGAGAGTTAAAGAGATAAAAGGAAAGCTCAGGTTGAGGACACAATTCTCAGTATGTCCCTGGAAGCATGGTCTGGAAGCACTCCAAGAGATCAGACTGTCTGAAGGTAGGATTACCTACACCTACAGCATTTACCTGACCTGGATCTTGTGGAATACCTCTGGTTATTTATGTCTGAAGCACTGTTTATTTCCTAAAGTCTTTTTTTCTTTTCCCAGACTGTTTATTTCCCATACCACCTACTTACACAATAGTGTGACCTCCATGCCAAAAAAACTGTACTCAAATGCAATATAAAGGATAATGTAAAATAATATTAAGATGATGATATCCAGTGTCAAGCAAAACATAAGTAGAAATCATCTGAATTTGAAGCATGGTACATTAGTAAATACATCATTTAGCTTTAACTAAATTACTGTATTTTGTTTTTCAAATTTATGTCATTTTCAGTGTTACTTGCCATCAAGTCAAAACTAAAATCTGAGTAGAGAGCATGCTCCAGAAATACCACACAATTATCCCCTGGTGGTAGGGATATTGTCACTTCGCGTGAAATAAAATTCAATATGGTTATGAAGATCATATAAAGCCTAAACTGCAGGATTAATTTATATGGGGTGAAGTCCTTTTAAAGTTGCTGTCTTTCTCCTTAGATTCTTTGAATGTTATAATAAAACATCAAGAGATGTAAGCTTTTGTGACAGCCCATACAGTTTTATTCTGATTTTCTACTTTAAACAGTTTTAGTATTTTTAAAAAATGCCATCTACCTCTTCTCCTGATTCTCTGAAAACTACTCTGATAGGTCTTCTCAAGTAGCCTAATGCAAACCACCAGGAACCAATGTCTCAGTGATTCAGAATCACAGATCATAGAACACCATGAGCTGGAAACGACCATCAGTCCCAATCATGGCTCTGCATAGGACAACCCCAAAAAATCACATTATGATACAAGGAGGGACTACTAGTGGTACTATCTCTGACAGCAATACCACTATCTCCTGTATAATAATTTAGGAAATTGCTTACTTGATGATGACAGAGGGGGACCCCAGTTTCAGGCTGTCCCACAGGACATATGCCTGAGTCACCCCAGTACAGACCATGCTGAATAGCAAAACTTCTCTGGCCTCTATGTTTTATAATGTCTACCCAACCACATCTGGCTCAAGGCAAATGTATACACTTGGGGGCAAAGCATTTAGAATGATTTCGAATCCAGTTTTGAAAAAAAAAATCCTTGGCACAATTAACAGCATAAATATTACATATCACAAGTTTTCCCCAAATATTATCTTCATGATAATTTTTATATGATAGTGTTTTATTCTTGAAAAAGCAGAGAAGGTATAAAGACCTTGAGAAAAACTGTTAAATAATGTATGCTGTAATTGAAAAGTAAAAGCCAGACAGTATCAAGAGTGTTCCAGGCAGTATAATGGCTTTATCTGTTCCTGAAAATGAGTCATTCTATTTCAGCAAATGCACAGTCGCCAATCTTAGTCTGCATAAAAATCTGGTATGATTTTATGTAACTCAGTAGTAGATCTGATATAAAAAACCATATATTTGAGACTGGAAAGCGTATTTCTTTCAAAATGAAAGAACACCACTTCTTCCAATATTTTTTGGAGGAGGAGGAGCAAGGAAGAAGTTAAAGACTTGACAATGTTGAACTATCCCACCTCTCAATTAAAATTAAAATTGTAACAACTGTTTATATACTGTAAATGAAAAATAAAAGTAAAATCAAATGTTTTGATTTTGTCACGCTAAAATAGTCCATCTTAATTGAAGAATATTCTTGTTTCCTCCTTTTTGTAAACTTGACATGATTGCATTTTGTTCTTTATTGAAGCAAAGACTTCAAAATTACAAAATCCTTTACAAAACATAAATGGTGAACAAGACACTGTCACACAACCCTAGCTGCTTAAGGGTCTCTTAAAGTCACATCCTGAATTGTGTTCTTTCATTCACTGAGATGCCTTTGCCATCATCCTCTAAATGATTAAAACCCCCCAACCCTTCATTTAGAGTGTACTGAAATAATAAATAAGCACAAACCTGCATTAAGAAAACTATCACTATAAAATGTCATAAACAACTTCCTCCTGTATTGTCTTTCCTCATGATTAGATTGCACTCTGAATCTAATGTGCATATATGTCTTTTACCTGTGGATACATAAAGATAAATATATTCCACTAATTCATTTTTCCAAACTAACAAATTTACCTTTGAGATTATAAATGACAAAAATGAGCTCTGAGATAACAAAATAACATTGCCTCTTAAAGGAGATGAAGAGTGGGGAGTAATCAAACATTCAATGCAAACATATCAAAAATCTTGAGCACTTTACAGTGTTGAATAATAATAGACAGAAACAGAATTATTAGAGTGTACTGGCATTGACCGTTTTCTCAGCAAAGAGCAGCTGTTAATAATAACTTCTCCATGAGCTGCCAGCACTGACATTTTAAAAGCAATTCTGTCACCAGTGGCTATAAACACCTTAGAGTAATGTGACAACTGTCAAGGCTCAGGAAGGCAAACAGAGAAAAGTTAATTTTCAATGGCTATAAGAATTAAAAAAAAAAAAAAAAA
>VXBR01008903.1:798466-839221 GCA_013400215.1 Cisticola juncidis
AAAAAAAAAGGCAGAAGAGGTAATGTACATATTAGCTTCAATTTGATAATGAAGTTTTGGAAAAAATTTATATGCAGATGCCTATCTTTAGGAATGATAAAGTTGTCCTCATCCCAAAAACCTCTAAAGCTTCAAACAAAACACAGACATTTCTGCGTGCACTGTTAACAGGTCCAAGACATTTCTGCAATGTAATAAAAAACAAATATAGAGGCATTTCTCCTGTGGAGCCTCGAGGCCAGACCACTTATATGAGATAAGAAATAGATTAATTATTTCCTAAGAACAAAATGGAACCACTTCAAGAGATCAAAAAGGGAGGATGTAGTCATTTGATAATTGGGACCACTCTGTAGGAGGTATAGGAGTATATACAGGCATGGACTTTATCTGATTTTCCTGTGCTCAAGATGAGTTATCTCATTTACTGAACATTATTCTTTTTGGCATCTCTCTCTCTCTCTCTCCCTTTCCCCCCTTACATCGATGACTAACACTCAGATCTGAGGTTTTTCCACACTAAGGAGCTGTCATTGGTAGCATCACTCTTTCTTTTTTTTACAATTATTATTATTATTATTTTTGGCAACATGAATTGGCATCGGCTGTGAAAGCTCACAATTTGCAGAAAATGCCAATTCTAATTATCCTACAGCCTTAACTTATCACTGCCAAAATGAAGGCAGGATTGGCATGCCACTTGGGTGTGTTACAACACAAGGTCAGACATTGCTACTGCTGTTACTGGAATTATCTACAGTGCATAAAAATAGCAGAACAAGAAAAGAGAATCCCTACTAATAGATAAGGCATATTTAATCATCTAACTGTGGAATTTTCCCTTCATTGGTTACCTCCCTACAACCTTCTCCCCAAAAAAATAAATGTGTGGACAGAATAACATCCAACCTAAGCAAGCCACATACATGGAACATAAAATTCACAAGAAACAAAAAATATTACTAATTTTGTTTTTTCAAGAACTGAAGCTCGCTGGCCTTACAACTACACAGCAGAATTGAAATCATTTGTGATATTTTTATATCAGTCATGGAATTGCAAAGAAAAGCTCTACTCATGATGCATCTTCAAGGAAATTAACAGCATTCAGACCCTCTGGAAGTTTCCCAGTGTCCACTCCCTCCCAATACACTTATTCATGGGATTCCCTCACAATTGTATCTTGAATACACAGAGTCAATTAATTTAAGACATTATAAAAAAAGAAAAAATACTCAAACCAACAAAACTTAACTTGTTTTGGAAACTCTGAGAAAGCTCTTTATGAAATAGTACATGGCAGGTGATATGTCATTTCAGAAATACAGGTTGTTAAAAGGACTTGAAGCCTGTCTTCTATTTAGAATTTGATATATTCACATTCAAGACTTCTAACTATCTTCAAAGTATGCCATGTTTCAGCTGTGAAACCTAAAAGTCTGTAAAATTCTCCAAAAGGAAGACCGTAGAAAGCAAAGATGTTCCCCAGCAGAACTGAACATTTTACAACTTCATTAAAACTTGCATTTCTTAAAAAGTCTTTAACAAATACCAGGAAACCTCATCCATGAATTAAAAAAATATATTACATACTATTCTGAAAGAAAAAAAAAAATCAAACGAATCAGTTCTAGGAGCTGCAGAAATAAGACTTATGAAACAATACTGACTCAGCTTGCATTAGACAGTGCTCACAGAAACATACTAGAAAGATGATCTGAGGCACACAGCAGCTCCCTAACAGCTGCAAGCAAAGGCAACAGGGGACAAATCTACTTGCCTAAGAACTGCAGCAGTCTCAAAGCAATATAAATGTGGGGTACATTTAACATTGGGCTTGATGTGGGCACAAGAGAGCGAGACCAGCAGAGCATCAAAAGGGGCTTGTCTGTAAGAGCCTATTCAAGTTTTTAAAAACCTGCACCCTGGTAGGTACAGAGGTTGTTGTAACCCCATCGATCTTACAGAAATAAACAGGATAAAAGGATAAAGACATGAATATTGGTGGATCAGGAGCTGTGATAGCTAATCTGCACTACAAAGAGAAAGAACATTTTAGTGATCCTTTTTGGCGACTGCTGAGTCTCACAACCTCTTATCAATGGTACACCTAAAAAGGCATAGTACAAAGTGAATTTGTAATACTTTCTTAAGAATGGTGCTATAGCATTAGGGGAACCACTGACAACAATTAAATGTAAGCACTGGTATATATTTAATATAATTCTGAATTGCTGTCAACTATGTCAAGGTTATAAGCCAATCTGTGGTATCTGGGTATGCCAAACTCCAACTGGTTCCCAATTTTAAAAGTGCTGACTGTCTAGAAATTAGCTGAGACAGGACAATATAACCTTATACCTTACAATGCATTTTTAGGTGCCAAGGACACTGTAGCAAACAAGCAATAGGGGAATCTTCAGCTGTCTACTAATTTTAGGAATCTCGGCTTTGGAATTCCACTGAGAACTCATACTCTACTCCTTCAAGGAATGAGGGAAAAATGTGGCAAATCAAGAACTCTAAATAAATGTCACTTCAGGAAAAAAATCCTTAAAAGTTGTTGATGTTTCACAGGACAGGCGAAAACACCCCATGTCACAAGCGAAGTGCACAATCACAATGCTGGCTTAGAAACTGGATTTCAGTTGAAGAAATTGTAAACTTTGAAAGAAACATTAACTTACAACAGATAGAATAGCAGCCTTTATTGATGCTGATGCACTTAGCATGACAAAAAGCTAGAATACCATATCTTTACATGGCAGCAAAGACAGTACTATGAATTACATAGGTGTTATTCAGGGTAGAAATACATTTTGAAGAATAGTAGAAAATAAAAGATATGTCATGCCAAGCATTTCTCTGAAGGTATGCCGATTTTTTTACTCCAGCTTTTTTAATGCCATGCTCCATTTTCCTGAGCCATTTTGGCTGTTTCTTTTTATACTGATTAGATATAAAGGCAGCAGATCTGTCTAAGTGTTAGACTACCTTTTATCAATTTTTCAGCTACCAATAGCTTATCTCATCACAGATTCAATCAGTAAGTAGATTAGGTCACCGAGCTCCTACAGAAACACTCCCCTTTTATGCATTACAATAAAACTTCACAATGTGTAGCTAAGTATTTAAGTATGAGTAGAAGATTGAGAGTCTAGTAATAGGCCAAATAACATGATCCTTCTGAAGTACCTCTATCCATTTAAGAATTACTACCATTTCTTTTTTTCTACCTACATTGTAGTTTTCATCAGCACTTGTGAGCTGAACACTTCTCCCCAAGCTCAACAAACATATGAGAATTCTTTCAGAAAGTGCAACACAGAATACATAACTGTTTTTCATGTACAAACAGTTGATTTGTAATGGGAAACACTGTGAAGAGTTAGAATCAGTCTTTTCCAGATATTCTAGAAATAGTTTGAGAATATTATTTAACAATGGTAGTCCTGCAAAGCTTTGGCACAATCATGGAACATGCTCTACACTTGAAGTGAACAGTAGCTTCAAAATAAATGTTTAAAAAGGTCAGATTTGTTTTTCACATTTAAAAGAGATTTGCACATTTAAAAGAAATTTTCAGTAGATCTATATATTTTTCCACTTGCAAGTGCATGAAATGTGTCACCAAACCAAGTCCTAAGGACACTCCAGAGCTTCCACCAGTAAAACAGAAAATTCTCAAATTTTCCCTAGTGCAACCTCACTGAATTAGCTGAGCTGAATTCAGAGAGGGATCACGGAATTGAAAATATTAAAACTAAACGAGCTCCACCTTTGCATTCTCTCCAGGTCATTCACCTTATTTCTCTTGTAGACAGTAAATTCAATGCTATCACTGGCCAGGAGCTTGAGAGTAGCTCTAATAGCCAAGCCTAAGAAAGTCGTGATTTTGAAGTGTTTGCTTTCCAGTGATTAATGGGTGTTTGTGCTCCCTGCCCAATGTTTGGAAAGAGGCGGGCGCTTCAGATGGTGCTGCTAAAGATGTAACAGGAAATGTGTATCTGCTGACAGCTATTCAATGGGAAATGTCAGGGCTGCCCTTTCTCCATGTCAGGGAACAGCCATTCCACCATCCCACACGCAGCCTCGCTGCCTCTCCACCAGCCTGAGTGCTCCCACCCGCTCCATTAGGTGCTCAGTCTGGCACAAGGAATCAAATCAGGTCAGGTAGGGCAGTGTGCCAGTGCCAGTTTCATCCCATGCCAACCCTGCCTGAAGCCCTTCAGAACAAGGAAGGAAGGGATTATCTTCCTCAAGACATTAGCGGATGATACGGTAGACTTCCTTGGATTTGCTTCCTTTCATAAACTGAAGTACTGCTACTATAGGGGGAAAAACCAGGAATAAATTTCATGAGTGGGACAATTCTACACCCTGTAGCTTTCATCTTTGGCAGCTTGCAAAAGCCCTCATTTAACTCTGCTAGTAAATCTGGTAAGTTTAGAAAACCACTTTTTTCTCTTGTTTCCAAGTGTAAGAAAAAATCTGGAGAATAAGTCTTCTTGGTACGCTTATTTGCACTAGCCTAAGTAAAAATGGTCACTAAAACCTCCCATGTGTTCCATCTTCAGTTAGACTTGAGGGACACAGAGCTACTAATCCAGCAGCAGGCTCTAATGCTGCAGAGCCACTGCCTGTGAGCACAGAGCATAGGCTCTGTGCCTTCCCAAGACAACAACATAATAGAGGAGGTGTGGGACTGAAGAGATATTGTGGGACAAATGCCTGAAGGCATATTTTTCAGCTGGAGGTCCCTCAAGTACATCTGCAGCTCAATCTAAAAATAAAATACAGTTGGATAAACTTTATCCACTAGAAAAATCAGAAATGCAAAAATTCTGAAAAATATTTAACAGATTTATATATCAGCATTCCTAAATCATATTATCAAGTATAAGTCATTCAGTGAAAAGAAAAATGGCAGGCTCCAAAATCTCATCTCCCTACCCTGCTAACCTACTGAATACTACACATGCAAAATGTTAAATACATGCAAACTGAGAGGGGGAATGATGCAAATATTGCACTTATAACACTTCAGTCCCAAGTGTAATGATCACAACAGGCCACCTCATCTTCTGCTTACTTCTGCCTTGTGGGGTCTGTGTTTATCTGACCCTACTGACGTCCTCCAGCTAGCTAGAAACCTGCTTGTACACCTGTTCCAAACTTTCCTAAGGAGTCCAGACAGCTAAAAACTCATGAACAGTCAAGAACTAGAACAAGGCAACTGAACAGGCTTCATAAGCAGTGAAAATATTCATTTTTACTAATTATTACATGATAATACCACCAGAACCTGGAGATGCCTGTCAAAACTGGAATTCCAAAACATGAACACAGATTAAAAGATGGTGGCTCTTAATGTAAAAAAAAAAAAAAAAACAAAAAAAAACACCACACACCACCAAACTGAAAACAAAACTAAGGCTAGGTGGAGACCACAAAGCCATGACAGAAAATATCAGACATTGTGATCTCCAGTCAAAATTCCTGTTCTGTATTAAACTGCCCAAACTGCCCAGACATAGACAAGATTTCTGTAAAAATCTGCCATTGTTTCCATAATAACAAATAAAAAAATATAGTAAAAAATATTTACACATAAAATTAATAAAATCACTATACAACAGATCGAGCAGAAATAAACTGAAAATACTTTCTGTCTTTGAAATTCAGACATGTATTTTCTGTGAGGTGCCACCAGTCTTGTTTCTTTCTCATCACACTGATTCTGCTGAGTACTCGCAATGACAAGAACACAGCCAGGAGACAAACAAGTGGAGTATTCAGTTTCTAGTGACAAAGTGGGCATCAGAGCAGTGGAAGAAATTCGATTACATCTGTGATACCACCAGTCATATCACTTGCATATTTTCACATAGCTTAAAAGAAAAGATGATAGTCATGGAAGGTATGACAGATGAGTTTTTTTATACTGGTTTTCTAGACAGCACCAGGTAACAAAAAGGACCAGCTATAAAGAAAAAATGGGCATGAGATGGTTTGCCCCTCTCTTGCCAGATTCTTCTCTTTTCCTTATCGTCATTTTCCCTAGCTGTAAGATGCGTATGGGTTAATGTAGTAATAAAATTTTGAAGTACATTTAGCACTAGAACACAAAGCTAGAACTGCATTGCTGCTTCAAGAACCTTAGGTCAAAAGATCAAAAAAGATGAAGGAAGACTCTCCAAGTATGTATAATAACCATACAATTCCAACTTTAAGTATCTCAAGCCATACCTCTGTTATGACCCAGCAAAAAGTTACTGGTTTTTACTTGGTAGGGAATTATATTGCACTACTCAGATGAAAATCCACCACTGGGCAAAATTTTCTAATGCTAAATGAGCTGATAATCACTACTTCTAGAGACCCTTATCATATTCATCACATCAGGAGAAAAACAACAGCAAAGAAAACAACAACAAAAACCCCAAATGTTTAAAAAAAGAGGAAAGAAATCCATGGGACCATGATTGTGACTCGTAGAATTTTTTTAAATGGGAAGAGAAACTTCTATTTGTACTTAAATAATTCACAAAGAAGTAAAAACTATAACTATATATGCTTCCTTTTGCATTTCAGTGCAGAATTCATAAATCAAATATTGAACTATTTTTCTTTCATTGTCTGTTCAAATCTATGAAAAAGAAACCGATTCACTACATAAGGCTGAGAGCTTAAATACAAATATTTTGTCTATAATAAATAATGACCTAATGTACTGTTACAACGATTTTAAATTCTTAGCTCTAACTAGGTTAATACTAACATGTGTCATTTTAAAATTACAATTTAGCTGCAGACTTAAAGGTCTTCCGCTGTTTTTCAGAACCACTTTCACTTTATACAAAGTGTAAAGGTATCCACAGACACCTTCCATAGGAGTAACAATGGGGAAGTAAAATGAAAAGGAAGAAAGCACATCAAGTTCTACTGGAATTTGTTTTGCAATTTTTTTTAATAAGCTATCTCTTAATGGATTTATTGCAATGAAAAAGGTTACAGTGTTAATATTAATTCTAGTCATACAAACCTCTGACACCCTTATTTCTTATGCCTTGCAGTTACTATACCTATCAAGAATGCCTCCAAAAAGACTGATTCTTTACAAATAATTTTTAAAAGACCAAGAAATATAGGTATTTGTGATATGCAGGTGTTACCAGAAACATAAATAGATATCCTGTTACAAGCTGTGTATTAAGTTACCAAAACTGACACATAGGAAAAACGAAAAAAAGAAAAACACCTTTATGGCAGAGGTTGATTTTACCCTGGGCAAAATTAATAAGTGACAGGAAAAAAAAGTGTTCATATGACTGACGCTGAAGATAAAACCATGTTTTGCTTAATTCACCTGAAAGTCCTTGCAAGTCCCTTACATGTTTGGGTTCAGTATTTTAAAACTTCTTGGTAATCAAAACAAGGCTGAGCTCTGAAGTTACCTTTTGCCTGTTCAAACTACATTTCTGATGCATTTTTTCCATTTTCTTTTTAAAACATATCTGACACTATATTTCCCCAGCTGGGAAACAATTCTCATGTGGGATGCTGAGCTATTTTTGAGACAGATGAAGATGTAATTCATGTCTTTGGTTAAGGGAAAAATCGATCATTCCGATGAGAATGGTTTTCAATAATGTGCTTTGGAAACCCCACAGGAAGGTACTCTTGAAAAGAGATTCATTTTAAATTATGCACAGCAATATTTGCTCTCCAGGTTCGTTTTGGCCATAAATTTTGTATGCCACTATCTTTTCAGTATGAACAGATGTATCAACTCAACAGTGAAACTTTCAGTTTTTAGTTGACATAAAGGACTGCCTGTTTGTCATGAATCTTTTGAATACTGGCAGTCACTTCAGGTAAACTGAGTGAATGATGCATGGAGAATTAATCCAGAGACATGAAAATTGTAGATCAGTTCATTTTGTTTTCAGAGGTACAGAGTGAAGCGTTTCTATTGAAAGGTGCAGTGGAGGTTGGGAACCTTCACGCTTGAAGACATTCACAGAAATACATGCACATTTGTCTGCACATTACCATTACTCTCTCATAGGCTGGATTTGTGTTGTTTCTTAGGGTTTTCTCCATTTTGTTTCTGTTCGGTGGGGGGGAGTTGGTTTGGTTTTAGTTGTTTGTTTGTTTTTTTTTTTTGAGGGGGAGGGTTGATCATCACATCTTTCCTCTGTTCCATAAGCAGTTCAGTTGATCAAGGTCCATGGTTCTGGCAAAGATTACAGCAGTAATCATAATTAGCCTTCAGACACTTTCATTTTTTTAGAGATGAGTTTCTCTCATGCATATACAGGGCTCCACTACCCCAGCTGCTCACCTGGGACAACCCAAAGCAGGATCTCAGGTATGGAATATCTTTCTGTCCCACAACCTCAGAACTGAAATAACACCAAATACATCACATGGCAGCAGCTTCTGCCAGGTAATAACAAGGAATAACAAGTTGGAACATTTACTGGAAAGAAAGGAAGTGCAACTGTAAGACACCATTCTAAGTTAAGCAGATGTATAGTTAAGCCCATTGGTTCTGAAAGACAGGATGGGGAAAAAAAGACATGTTTTAAGATAAAAAGCAACACAGGAAATGTTATGAGCTTAAATACATGGAAAGATCACACCAAAACACTTGCCTGGTTTAAGAAAGGAGAAAATGGTGAGAAATAGAGCATCTTCCCAGTAGTGTGATGAAGAGACATTAATACTTCAATCACAGCCTTCATTTTTGCTTGGAAGCAAGGAGTATTGATAATCTCTGAATTAGGCGATTTCCCTGTTTTTTGCAGGTCACAACTACATTTCAATCATACACATGTGGAATCATACCTATTATTTGGAATAAACTCCATGAGATTCAGGTTAGAAATAACTCATTTAATATAACATGCAAATGGTAGAGCCATTTCTGCACTGACATCTCAGCTCCTCAACCCTCCCTAAATAGGTTTATACAGTTGCATCTTCCTCTCTAAATGGTAAAATCAGACCATTTTAGCCATTTAAAACAGACCCCTTTTCCTAATTAATTCTTAAAATATATTCCACTTCCTCAATGGGAGCCAACAACAGAAACCTGTTTAAAAGAGTAGTGGCGTGGGTATTTTACTGTATTAGAAGGTTGACAAATTTGATTAAAATCTGAACAAAATCTGAATCTTGACCTATTAACATGCAGTAAATTCTGTGTCATTTCAGTCCTGATTTATTCAACAGAACGCCCATATGAGCTCAGGGACATGACTCACTGGGAGAATAAATAAAAGCAACAGTTTATGGATAGTCTAACAATTTCTCCAGATACATCCATTTTCTACCTCTCAGACCTTTCTGAGGTAACAAGAGCTCTCCTACAAAATCCCATGAAATTTCACCTGCACAATGTTCTGCACATAAGAGAACCAAGAGAATACAATGGCAGACTTGGGAAATTTTTTTTAAAAACTGCTCACTTAAACTGACAATTTTCTTCTCAAAGTAGAACATAGAATTATATTAAATTGAAATCTAATGAATTATCTTTTCATCCTTTAATAAATGATTACTTAATTTAAAAATTAAAATGCCCCTTTGTAGGCAAATGTTAGGAAAATGTTAAAACTTTTCACATCCACTTTCTACACATACACTTTTCTAAAAAATTTTTTACTGTATTCTACCGCTTTCAAATAGTAATGATACACTGTAAAGCCATCTTGTTGCTTTCTTTAATAGACACATCAATAAATACTGTATTAAGAACTATTACAATGGATTATATGTCTCCCATTTCAGCTGTTAGCTGGCCATATTTTACCACTCGGACTAGCAACCTGGTTTTAAGTGTGTGTTTCAAAAATTTATTTTAAAACTAAGTATTTTTAATGCAGCACAAAATGACCATAAAATATCCCTAACTATTTCTTCCCTTGCAGCTAGCATAACGAGAATGACTGACTTCTTTACTCACAAAGATCTGCAGGTATTACAAAAAAAAAGAAGGAAAGGATTCTACAAGGAATTAGTGACAAGGTAGAAATATCTTTTAGTTCAAATACTGTTGCTGAATAATCTAAGTTAAACAGTGATCCTCTATTGGTCACTGTTAATACAAATTGAAAATGCAGAGATACCGGAATGAATTGTGTTTAGCCTGCAAGGAACAAAACTACAGCTGTCATTCCTGTGGAATTTGTGCCCTTTTTAAAAATACATTGGGAACGAGCTGAAAAATCCCATTCACATGTTCCCTTTCTGTCTCATCACGGCAGGAATCAAAGGGAGCTTGTAATCCATGCAGTCGCTGTGGGAAGGGCCCCGCAGTATGACCGTGTCCGAGGGGTGAACCACGATCCAGACTGGCTGCCCAAGCAGCTCTTGGGCTGTCATCGCCTCCTCTGACGCCTCTTCAGCTCCAGGGAGGGAGCAGGACGCCGAGGGAGTCGCCAGCAGCGCTGTCTTGCAAGAAGGCTGAACATTCCTGACCTCTCCCCTAGCCTCAAATGGGGGGTATCCAGCAGGCCATTACCCTGTTAAGCTGAGTCCATTTTCTGCTTCTGCTAGAAGCTTAAGATGGAAGAACAAGACTTTTTTTTTTTTNGCAGCCACGGATAGTGTGTGCAAGCTCCAGCAAGTGCAAGCTCTAGCAAGTGCAAAAATAAAGCAGTATTCCCAGAATGGCTTAAAAATAGTGAACCATGAATTAGACTTAAAGAAAAGCAGCCTGCTAAAAACCTGTGTTATACTTAAGTGTCAAAGACATGCTGACACTGCTCTGATAATTTTCAGAACTGATTGACTGGCATTATCTATAAATGTTACTGCAAGGGTGAAGCCACCTTCTTGGGTCTACAGCCAAGTCCCCCAGGAGCATTACCATAGAAGCCAGGAAAACACTTACATAAAGAAGAAAACATCATCATCCAGTTCAGGGAAATTTATCTCAGGCTATGTTCTACATTTCCCTGGTTTATCTCCCAGGGAAAGCATCACCAAGACACAATTACTCTCCCGGCGTAGGCACAGCAGAAATGCAGCTCAGTTTGCACAGTCTTAAAAAGGGGGTAGAACGATGAAGCAAGAAACTTTACACTCATTACACTTCCTATTTACTCTCTAGGGGAATGGCTTATTCTTTCTATGAAAGTGATTATGCCTAGACCATAAACTAGGAAATTAAAAACCAGAATATTCAGGGTCTTGCTTGCATTTCAGTAATTGCCTTCTCTACAAATGTGCTGATCTTTTTCAACAGTTAGTATTCTATTATTAGGACAGCATGGGTAATAATGCCTTTTAATTGTCTCTATCCATTATTTGTATTTCCCTGTAGTTGTACAGAATTTAAAAGAGTGAAAAACAATAAACTTGAGTTTTTGTCAGTGATGTTTACAGAAGTATGGTTTATCTGCAGTGATACATACATTTCTGCAACAAGTAATTTAGCTTAAAATTTTTCCTTGAAAAATATTGCATAACTGAACACAATTTATCCATCTAATGTTAAAATACACATATTTTCATGTAAACAACAAGGTTTACATTAAATGAGATCCATCCACTTTTGTAAAGATTGTATTAGCTGCTTTGTTCAGCAAAACACAGGCAATAGCCTTGTAAGTTACATGCCAAAGAAGAAAAAATTAACAGCATTGTGGTTTACATATATGTATGAGACTGGTGAAAAATTTTTTGATTCACGTGTTCATTTATATTGCATAGCACTTAGGTATCTTATGTTCTTATTTATGTAACTTACCTTCAGTTCTTTTCCATATATGCCAATTCTATTTAGCAAACCAGAACTACATTATCAAGACATAGCATCATCAGCCTCAACAGTCTCAAAGAAACTGACACTCTAATTTTAAGTGGGGGAAAAAAAGGGCTAGTAGTCCAGGTCCTGGCTCTGTGCAGATAAAACTCCTCACTGTCACAGAGACAAGCTATCCATGAACCAACATCCCAACTGAATTAGGGAGGAATACCAGCACTGCAAGTCTCACCCAGGGACGAACTGACAGCTAGCTCAACACATTCCCTCAGCGGAACAGGGCTGAGGAGCCCTCTGCTCTGACACAGCTGGAGAGCCCATCTAGTACAGCAGTGCTGAGCAAGGAGCACTCCTAGATTCTTCAATTCAAAATACAGAAAAATAGCGTGTTTGGGGTTTTTTCCCCTGTAAATTAAACAGAGGTGGTGCTGGTCAGCATATGGCAAGCATTTACTGACCACAGCTGGTCATCATGATCTGATAGGGAAGAACGAAGAGGAACCCTCAAGCAAACCTGGATGTCACCCAGCCATGGGCTTTCTGTGGGAGGACACAAATTCACTAATTTATACATGTGGCATTTTTCAAGCATAACATTCCAAAAAAGGGAAAAAAAGGGAAAAAAACAGAATAAAAAGAAAAAAGGAAAAAGGAAAAAAGAAAAAAGAAAAAAGAAAAAAGAAAAAAGAAAAAAGAAAAAAGAAAAAAGAAAAAAGAAAAAAGAAAAAAGAAAAAAGAAAAAAGAAAAAAGAAAAAAGAAAAAAGAAAAAAAGAAAAACGAAAAAAGAAAAAAGAAAAAAGGCAATGCTTGTGTTTCTGTTTCCCTTCCTCTTATACTGGGGATTTCCTCCTACCTCCTACTTCCATCTTCTTAATGGTAGGAAGGCAGAAGACATCAATACAGAGGCTTCACTGCAGAATTCAGAGACTTTGTGCCAGTAAAAGAAGGTGGACTTTCCTATGTCTTCTTTCCCCTCGAGTTACTTAACAAATATCCTCCCCTCACTCCTTAAGAGACAGACAACTCATATTTGGTTCCTGTATCTCTAAAAGGCAATAAAAAAGTGCCCTACTTTCAGCTAATTTATTCAAAATTGCCACTCAATCTGTACTGGTGTACTTATTTGCAGTAACTGACTAATTGACACAACTATGTGGGGCCTAGAAAATAGATTTTAAAATACCTCCTTGGATGACAGGAGTTAAAATTGAATAAAAAGAAACCAAAAGATACCACTCCCCATTTTCACAAGGCTATTTAAAAAAGTTAAACTGTAAGACATGATCATTGATAGGAAAACGCCATGTCTTGTAGGCAGAGTCCTGTTAAAATAAAATTAAATAAAAATAATAATCTAATCAGGAAAGATAAACTTTTTCATCCAACACTACCATGTACCCACCTAACTCATCGTCTCTCCCTTCCCACACAACTTCCAGTCAGCGATGGAGAGATAAAGACCTTGCATTCTCACTTGGCTTGAGGTGAAATAAAAAGTTGTTTGGTTTTCTTGTAGGGGACAAAAGTCATCTGTGTACCTACCACAGAAACAGCAGGCTACTGAAGTAGGAGTTTTCCTCTGTTGTCTGCGTAAGTCTTCTTTTACGATAATTTTATTTAGGAAATAATAATGATTCAGCATCATAGATACACATAATGTGTGTTTTTGTACCGTTGGCAACAGAGTAACAAGGAGAGGACACCTAGTGGTGGTCGGTGAAAGTCGGGGTTGGTAGCAAGGGAGCAGGAGATGAAATCCTCAGCGCAGCACCTGACTCGGCAAAGCTCTCACACACTTAATTTTTAATCACTTTAGTAAGACTTAGCATTCCAGCAAGCCTTTATTTACGCACTTTTCTGAACCTGCATTACTGTGATTATCAGAAACAAACCAGCAAATTCGGGATACAGTATGTTGGTGTGATACGCTCAGGAGAGCGTTTTGTTGAACACCAGAGCTTTATCAACTAGAGTGGATATATTGACACTTACGTAGGTCCATGAAACATAAAAAGCTCTGGCAAACTGAAAACCAGATTTCATTACAAGTTAAACAAAATACGAAATGGCTGTAATTCACATTTTTTGCACATTTTGCCATGTGGTTTTTTGCAGAACATAACCTTTATTACATAACTTGCAATAGACATTGATTCTCTTTAAAAATGGTTCTAGATCTGCATAATCAGACATCTTAGAATAAAAAAGACTTAGGGCACATTTTTGAAAGAACCACTTTTATTTTACTTGTAGATTTACTAGGTCTTGTCTGTGTTTAGAACACCTGTAAGCAAAGCTATTGAAGTCTGGGTTTTATGCAGCTGTTGGAAAATATTGTTATTTTAAAGAAGCACTAAACTAATATCATAGGCAAATGTAAAGCAAAAAGGCATATCATTCAACACAGAACAATGTATTTATTTTGTTTGTATCTTTTACTTGTTCACTGATCTATGAGCATATTTAACCAAGAATAATCTACTAGTTGCATGTAAGCCTATGCAAAAAAAAAAAAAACCAAAAAAAAAACCCAAGAGTCAGAAGCTTAGATAGTCTCATAAAACTTCAGGGAAAAAAAATAGGTCAAGGAACTCCTGTTCAGTAATTTTAGGCATGTAAATTTTTTTCAAAAATCCAAAACAAATGCCCTGCCAGAAATTACTGCAAAATTATAATTTCTGTAATCACCAATTTAAATACCAATTTTTTTTCTTGCATGCAATTTACTTTAAGTAAATCTGTTGTTAATATCTGAGCCTAAATGATTGGAATATTAGAATTTGTAGCTAAAAAGCAGTTTCAGGGAAGTGTGAATTTGCATATTCAGTAAATTATTTCCTGCCCACACATCTCCTGTCCCTTTCTTGAAGTGTTTCTTCCCATTTCCACTGAGCCATTCATTTGAGTAAGTAATTAACATCAGACTGATATGAATATATCAATCATATATATTCCACCACAGGCTATAGCTGTTCCATAACACTTAATGAGGAGAAAGCTTCTGCAATGCCTACATTATTTACTTCAATATTACTTTAGGTGCCTGCTCACAGTTTGATCTTAATTTAAGTGACTTAAATAGAATAGAAATAAATAAAGAGAAGGAGCCATGTTTTACCAGTGTCATGTAAGAATTTTTTAAATTTTTGCCTGCTCATCCTGAAGTTCAGGATATCAACCACCGGAATTCCAGGTCTGTGGTATCTGAAAAGAAAATCTCAAACAATTTTTTTTTTTTTTTTTTGAAGAAGTAGAAATACAGGGATAGGTGCCTCATACAGTTTGGTTTGTTCATACATCAGTTATCCATGAATAACAGTTATCCAAGTAGTCTCTTGGCACATTGTAAAGATTGAGTTTGCTGGCTGTTCTCTCAATATTTTTGACATAATGCTTATTATTCCAGAACAAAATACATATATTTCAGATTTATCTGCACCACAGTTAAAATCAACGTGTCAGCTCATACACAAAAACTCTTCAATCTTTTCAACCAGGCACAGGGTCCAGTTGTGTGCTATAAAATTAGTTAAGAGTTGCTCCTTGTTGTCCATGTGCAAACACACACATGCAGAGAACATTAATAGCAGCAGCAATCTCACTGACTATCCCAGAGGATCATCCAGTTATTGTTTCCCAGTAATTAAGCAAATGTCATCCCTAACAAGTTGTTTTGTCTGTTTAAAATACCAAGATATTGTAACACACATTTTCCATGAAGCCTTGTATGAAAATCCATTACTTCTGGCATTTCTGATCTCTGTAAAACACTAAACAAAAATGAAAACAAACAAAAAAATCTACCTTCTTTCACACATTTCATTTTGGGATTTATCAGAGCCTGATTCAGACTATTTTTCTCTGCTCTTGCATGTGAGAATTTTTTTCAAAATCAGCCAACAAAATTTTTACTGCTTTATTACAGGCTCAAAATAACCCCCATAAAGATAAAAACACCTATCTTTAGATCATCTTTTACCTTCCTGTGAACAAACTTCACAAATTTTACTAGTGGAAGTAAAGGTGAAGCTGCAATCCAGCAGCCATTGGGTAAAGATAGGAAGACCAAACAGCAACTGCTGCTGGTTTGGACCACACACTCTGGTCACTTTTAGTCCCACTTAGTGGCCAATTCAACTGTACTTACTTAGAATACCTGATTTCTGTTTGACAACCAACAGAAGAGGCAGAAAAAGAAGTAATTTCTCTTCCTAGTAGGCCTTTACAGTGGCAAGCGACTAACTCAAGCTGCCAGAAAAGAATGTCATTGAATTCATTTCAGAAGGTTGTCTCTGTGAAGCACAGAGGAGACAAAAGCACAGCTTTCTGGTAGAATTGCAAAATATGCTTAATCATTTGCCTTAGTTGAATTGAGTACAAAACTACAGTGCTCTATTTCTGTGCAAAAAACATCTTTGCAGAGCTTTACAGTGAAGCAAAAAGAAGTAGCTTTACCAAACAGAGTAATAAAAAATTATGACCTATTTCAGGGACTTTTTGAGAAACTACTATAAATTTTTTAGACTTTTGATATTTAGCATCATCCAGCATCATGACATTTTAAATTATAACCTGACTTTATTTAAGATGGCTCTGCTTTTAGGCTTCTCTAAAACCATAAAGTGCATATTATACTAAAGATAGCCAGCAAAAGAGTATCAAATCATCCTTCAATATTCATTTCATTAAATAAATCTTTATCAAATAGGTAAATAAATGTATGCAGATCAATTTTAATACTTCTTCCATGATAATGCTCTACAAAATAATTCTCCTTATGCTTACTGCAAGAAAGGTTTAGAAAACAGCAGTTATTTTTCCTATGGTTCTGTTTAAAACACATAATGGTATTGAAAGCTACAGAAATGAGGACAGGCAAGAATCAAAATAGTGGTATGTGCCAATGCATTGAACATTTCCTAGCCCTGAGTATGCCAAAGTGGTAAATGCCATAATTTCCCGGAAAAGTCACTATGCCAAACTGACAGGCAGCATAACACCATGTCTGGAAACAGTGGAGTTGACAATTTGGAGGGCAGTGACTCAAAATCTGAACTGCCTACTTTTCATAAAGGATAGTATTTATGATATCCAGCCTACATACAGCCTTCAAATAATGAGCATTCTAGGAAATCTACTCCATGATAAATGGTTTCAGTTTCTCCTAAAATAGAAAAAAAAACCAAAGTTTAGGTTCTCTGTGTGTACAAGAGTATTAATAAATTTAAGTGCTAGTCACCAAACTCTAGTGCAGGTGGCCATTAAAATTGCTAGTATTTCTTTCTAGAGCCTTACTTTGGTATTTTGGACATTTGGTAACATCATTAGGAGTCCATCCATGTGATGGCAGAGACCAAAACATGTTTTGGTCTCTGCCATCAGCAGAGAGAAGATGGTTTCTCTGTACTGTTTTTTTCCAAAAAAGGCCTTGCCACCAGCATGTTTTTAATTACACCAGGTAGTAAGGAAAAGCTGTTTTACATTCTTGTTCTGGTGTAGCTCTTCACAGAGGTTGACTAATGTTGGGTAGGAATAAGATCTTAGTGAATGATGTTGTAAGAACCATATAAATCTTACCTCTTCCCACTGGTGTATATATCTAATGAGTCTTGAAAGGCGCAATAAACGTAAGAGGCTGAGGATTTTTGTAAATCTCACAATACGAAGTGCTCTTGCTGTCTTGTAAACTTCTGAATCCATTCCTTTTTCTACAATGAGAAAGATATAATCCACTGGTATTGATGAGATGAAGTCAACCACAAACCAGCTTTTTAAGTAATTCATCTTAATGATTTTAGGGTCCAGTATTATTTCAGAGCTGTCTTCATTTACAGTTCCAGTTCTAAAATTCATTATCAAGTCCAATAGAAAAACAGTGTCTGATGCCACATTGAAAATAATCCATGGTGTTGTTGTTTGTTCTGTGAAGAATGTGATTCCGACTGGTATTATGACAAGGTTTCCAACCATCATTATGAGCATGATTAAGTCCCAGTAAAACCTAAGCAAAAAGGAAGAAAGAGAATGGTTGATGTAATGTGATAAAACATTAGAAAATGGTCTCTATCATGCCACCTACTTCACCACCAGATTTTGTTGCTACTAGGGTAATTCTTATTGCTTTAACTCATTCAGCATATTCATGGTCAGTAAAGACAATGTAATTAACACACTTCATTATGTGCCTTCCTTGTCAAAAATGTGCATGTAGAATAAAGGCAGCTATGGCTTATCACTCCATGGTATATTACACACTGAAAAGTGAGCATGTGTGGCCTTGAGCAGAGTTACCCAGACTCCTGTCAAAACCTCTGTGCTTTTATATAGATAAAACCAATGTCTTGTGCCAATCAAAGTGCTTTAGCAATGCAAGTTTTCCTAAAATTTCTGTCCAAATGGAAAGCCAAATACCTAATAGATATATTAAATGTCAGTATCTCTTTTCAAATGTACTGATACCATTACAGTGCTGGAATAAAATTACAGGAAGAGGAAAAAAGCACCGGAGCAAAAAATAGAAACAATAATTAGATAACATAAAAACCTTCATCCACTTTTACAACCTTAATTGAACTTTCATGTACTTTTACAGCCTCACAGTCTATCTTCTTGCAGAGATAGTTCAGAAATGCTAGAAAAAATAGCTGCAATTTGCATAGTAATAGAAAGGGGTACTGCATTTCACCATTTTGCTCTGGAATGATCTAAAGGCTCACCTCTAACACTGTTAGAATCCTAACCAAGCTTGATACAATGTGGTAGAGAGACGGACATAACTCTGGTATCTGTGATGGAAATGCTGAGTAAATGCACCCATTACATAGAACATGTACCCTGATGTCCAGGGGACAGCAGTAAATACCAGATTTTAAGGAAATTATGATAAATCCTAAATGTTAAATAGTCAAATAAAGTTATTCTTATGCAGTAAAAGAACTGAAATAGAACTCAAGAAAGCCTGAACCCAATGCATAATCTCTTACTCTGTTCAAGAACATGATTTTGGCCAACTAAAATTGATTTGGAGAGGTACAGAAACCAATTAACAACAGCTGCCCATGGACTCATTAGAGTTTCTAGAAGACATGGGGCAGCAGTGGCTCCACAACTATCCCCTGCTCTGTCCTCTGTCACAGTGGGACCTGGTGCAGGGGATATGTCATGGGCACACCACCAGCACATCACTTCACTGCTGGCTTCCAGGCCACTTCCATCATACTAACACCAGCCTCCTGACATGCTGCACACCCTCATCTTGGTAAAGGTTCATGGCAAGCAGCAAGAATAATACTTTAATTGGCCAGAAAAATTTCAGAACCAGGAGCCTAGTTTTTGCTAGACGTGCACAGAGAATATGGATTACTTCAGATTTCACAGATTGCTTCTTGTATTACCAAATGATCATAAAATCATAAACTGATTTGGACTGAAAGAACACTAAAAATCATCCACTTCCATCTCCTGTGCCATAGGTGGGGACATCTTCCATTACATCAGGCTCCTCAGAGCTCCTCCCAGCCCGGCTTAAACACTTCCAGCAATGGGGCATCCACACAGCTTCTGTGGGCAAACAATGCAAGAGCCTCACCACCTTCACAATAAAAATATTTGTGTAATATCTAATCTAAACCTCTTTCAGTTTGAAGCCATTTCACCTTGTCCTGTCACAACATGCCCTTGAAAATAGTCTCTATCCATCTTTCTTGTAGGCTCCTGTCAGGTACTAAAAGGACACAGTTAGGTCACAAAGAAACCTTTCCTTCTCCAGGCTTAACAATCACGAGGATCTAACTTTTATAAAATAATTCTCTTTTTTCATGTCTACGTTGGAGGCAAATAATTCTAAGTTTACAGAGTGCTCATCAGAGAATGTCAATTATTATCTGTAACTGTAAAACATGCCAAAGGAAAAGCAGCATAGGATTGAGAACAGCATGAGAATTCCCAGTTTCAAAATTATTTATTCCAAGAGACACCTGGAGAGATTAGATTTAACTATCATTTGAGGGAAGAGAGCAGTTGGCAATACACCTCCAACTGGTACTCAGAAACTCCATGAAATAGATTATAAAAATTATTCCCTGTGTACCACAATCTGATTTGTGTTTTACACATTTTCAGTCTTGCAATAAATGTGAACATAAACTGCTAAAAATGTTCAGTTTTATTCAGGCTATATGTATTTTTGTTCAGCATGTGATAGTATTCATCATATCTGGCAAAAATTTCCCAATTTCTTCTGTCTTTTTTAATTCCTGTAAGACTTCTCACTGTGCTATATTCCTTTTCAGTAATCTGGAATTCCTTTTCAGTAATCCAGAATTACCACAAGGAACCACTAAATTCATACATCATTGCCACTGTGATCTACAAGTAAAATGCTTTCAGCTAAAGTACTTCACAAAAGTGCTCTGGGAGAATAAACATCTTCAAGGAATCCTTAAAACTAGAGAAAACAAATAGGGAATAATTACGAGAGATGTCCTCGTATCTGTGGCTCACTCTTAAGCAAGCATTGCTAATTTCATTTTGACCTTTACATTTCTCTAGCACAGAGAGCAGTTATACAACAAAGGCTAACCAAAGCCACACAACAACCAGCCACCCAGCCAACATGAGAGATAATAGAAAAGCAGGTGTTTTTAACCTGCAGTAATCCAGGTTTAGAGGATCACTGGGTACTGAGATTATGCAAAACACGCTGGTGTTCCTGATGCTGAATGTCAGCAAAAGTGGCACCATCACAGCTACAACAATATTGACTGCTAAGGACTTTTGTATTTTACCCCACAATATAGTATAAGCTCATTAGTTAGTAAGAAAAACCCTTATTATTTTTCATTTAGAATTGGCTCAGACATTTTCTTTTAGGAAAATGTTTCCAAATGCCGTTCTGCTGGCCATGTTTTATTTTATTTCAGGTGAGAAAAACTAGATGCAACTGCCTGTATTGCCCTTCTTTGACCTGTGCAGAGAGAGTAATACAATGCGTTCCTCGCCTGCGGTTCAGAACATCCGACTGTTCACGTAGCAAAGAGGAAGCTGTAAAGCCTCACAGTGCAAGGAGCTGCCACTGACACACCAAGATAGCCCCTTGTTTCACTACTTTTAGGACCATATATTTATTTTTTCTCCCTACCCCAGTGAGGATAGTTATGAATCTGCAATTTACAATCTCAAGAGTTACAGATTTATGTAAGGTATTATGAAATGTTGACAAAGAACAAGACGTAGACTTATGACACAAAATTTTTGAGAATGAGGAAAATAAGCAGGAGTCTGAGGGTAATGAGATCTTCCAAAGCTCAAAATAAGAAACAAGAACTGACCTTAGCCCCAGAGCAAACATCTATAGAGCTTATTGCTCAGCTGGAGCTAACTCAGTGAAGCTACTACTAGATGCCATTCACAGAGGGTGCAGAGGTCATCACTGCACTGCACTGAACTATTTCTAAAGCTTTTTAAATGCTTCTAAATGTCTCAGAGGTATAACACCTGTAGGGAAAAAAAACAAAACAAAACCCAACAACAACACAAAAATAAAACAACTTCAAGTATTAAAGTATAAAGCCCAATCTTGAGGCACATTCTTTCAAAATTTAAGAAATTATTTAATACAGAAATATTTTTTTAAAAAAGCATACAAATTACTACTTTGGAATTCTCAAAATGGATTCATATGCTTCTTTCGATGATCTTTTCACTCATATTTACTCCTATTTCACTAATATTTACTATTTTTAAAAAAAATTATAGTAATAACAGTGTTTTTTCATTTCTAGAATATGTTGCTGAAATGTTAGTGTTTTATTCACTGCCACAGGCTGTTCTGGATAGGATGAACAGCCCATTCAAAATGAGTGCCTACCCAAGCAGTGAGACAGTTAGAGAAAGAGTTACTTTGTAGTAATTAATCACTGTTTTTATTAGGCTTAATAATGTAAGATGCTATGAATTCTAACAGGCATTTTATTTTCTACCTTATATCCCCAAACCAGAGAAAACTGAGTCTTAAGGAAGGAAATTAATCTCTGAGTTAATTCGCTGCATAATGTGTTGCACATACAAATTCAGATTTGCTTGCTTTATTTTCTTTTTCTGCCCATCAACAGCAGAGTCTCAGCTGCCTTAAATCAGCATAGTTTGAGATATGATTGTCCTTACAATACACCCAGAGTGAACCAGCATAAGTTGTCAGAGCTCTCACAAACCTCACAGCAGAGCGAGCAGCACCTCTCAGGCATTGTGTGCTGAAAAGAGGCTGCAGAGTACTCAGAGCTTTGCTAAAGTTTACATTTTCTCAGTTTCAAGAAAGAATGTAAAAATTCTGATCTTTTACTAAAAAGGAGCAAATTGTATCAGTAAAACTTCAGGAAATTCAGTCTAAACACTGGAGATAAATACTCTAATCTACATTATGAACGGGAAGGCCATTGGAAGAGATACTAACTCAGAATGCTTGTGAAATACCTCTAAAGCAAAATCAGATGCATCACAGATTAGGTTTTCTGATCTCAGATGCAACATGATTTCACTTGACACATTCAGAGAATCAAGACCTGTAAAAAAATTTCACAAGCTTTCCTAGAAAATTTGCTTCTTCCTCAGCTAAACATTTTGATTGACTAGCAGATGCTCAGAAATGAACACCGACTTCCCTTTCCGCTTTACTTTTTCTTTTTAATCTCATCTTCAAACACAGCTTTATTTCCTTTGCTTTCACAGATCACTGTTTTACCTAACAGAGAAATCAATGTCCTACATAAAACAGAACAATCTTAGCAGAAATAACAGTTTTAAATTTCATTTAATTTCATTATATTAGAGAACACTAAACTTGGTATTATTCATATCAGAATTTCATTCTCATAGGACATGTTATCTTTGTCTGTTATTCTACTAAGAAGAAACAAAGCTAGACATGCCCTGAAAACATCTGCAAAACACAGATAAATTATTGGGATGTGTTGTAGGACAGGAGAATGAAGAAGCAAATGTTTTCTTCAGAGGACCAAGACGTTTAATGATTGCACAGGTGTCTGTGCAAACTGAAAAATCATCACCATTTTTTTTTACAACCTTAAAATGAGGATATCCCCTTCTGCCCAGCTATCCATTTTCATTCTGCCCATCTGTTTCTCTCTTACAAATACACACACCTAAAGGAAAACAAGCTTCTTCTGGGAAAAAAAGCATACAAATGAAATACTAAATTAATTCTATTTTCGCAAGAAATATTGTATTTAATACCCTCCATAGAGCAAACTCTTTTTAAATGTTGCCAATCCATAGTGTATTGCCTCATTTTGGGTCAGCAGCAGGTTTTTTATTTTCAAATTTCCAAACTTAGAATTTACTGTAATCTGTCTCTGTGACCATATTAATACAAAGGCATTAAAATTACTAGAGAAGTGCCACTATTTTATGATAGGTTATTTTGCATGAGCAAACAGGTCACTTCTAGACTTGTGCCATCCTTCTGCATGGATAAAACTTTTCTCATCTGAATGTACCTCATTTCGCAAAACTTTAGGAAGACCAAACTTTACTGTTGTATTTTATTTTGAAGAATAAACTATTCTCCTGAAATTGTCATGTTTTATGCTACTCTATTTCCACCTTGAGAGCTTTATGTTAAGTAAACACAACCAAGGAAATGTTGCAAGGCTGAAGTAAAATCTCTTTAGTGGCTCACCTCTTTTGATTGCAAAATGCACACTATAGTAGAATTCTAACAATGTATCCTGCACACTCAGTGGTGATTCTGAAGGGAAGAAATATGATTAAGTGACTTCACTTTCTCAGGTGAAAATTTCATCAGAATTTGCTATTCTTTTTCAATTTAAAGCATACCACAAGCCTAATGAACATTCACTGACTGAGGTATCCAGCTAGAGCAGCAGAAAGGCTTTCTCTACCTGTCTGAGACTGGTCAGTCTGGGACAAGGCACAGGCTGATGTTCTGAAAACTGTGTTTCCCTGGTTGAAATATGAGCAGTGCTGGACTTGGGAATCTTCCAGCTCAATGGTTTCATTCTGATGGAGACTAAAAGTGATTAAAAAAAATAACCTAATAATGAAATTTTCACATCACCAGAAATCTTAATTTGATTTCAGAATAATACTGGAGTCCATTAGTTCAAGGTTAGCCATACATATACTTAAGAGATCCAATGTATGTCCCTTGCTGGCCTTTTTTTTAAATACTGATACAATTTCCTACCTCAAAAAGATATTACTAACATTCAGTGATACTGAGTCTTCTTTTTTATATAACCATAGAATGTATTTAAAATTACAAACTTCCACAAATTCAAAAAGATTTCATGATTTTTATCTCTTTAAACCCACTTAGCAGTGGCAATTTGCAATTTGTTGCTCAGTTGTGATTCTATGCACAAGGCAGATGATTAGATAAATGCATCTCTCAGGGGACCTGATCAGAGCCCAGGGAAGCCAATGAACAGCAATTTACTGCTTTCAGAAGTCTTTGGTTACATAGTTTGGTTGGGTTTAAAGCTTTGAATACTAGAAAAGAATTGCACTGATCATGGAAGGGGATTACAGAACTAATTAACTTTTATTTATTTATTTGTATGTATGTATGTATGTATGTATGTATATTTTCAGAATGTTTTCAATTAATATTTAACCAGTGACCATTTCATCAAAAGATAATTGGTTCTTGCTATGCAATCAGCAGCTCCATCTGAGGTCTTCACAGTATTTTACACGCATTAACAAATTCAGTCTCATATTTCTGAGAAATATAGGTACATTAAGGAGAAGTAAGGTTGCATGTACTGTGTGTAAGATGAAAGGACAGAGAGGACAAAGAGAAATTTATATAATATGGCAATATTATTTAAAAATTAGACTCTCAGTTTTTAGCCAATAATCCCTTAACACAACTGCTTGAATATCACTGATATTTGCAGTTGCTTTTCCTCCACAGAAACTTATTAAACTACAATAGAAAGAATTAAAGCCTGACTTCCACTTAACCTTGGCAGGAACAGACCATCACTGTCAGTGGAGCTCTGACAATGCTTTTCCTCTCTCTCATTTTTACATAACTCCTTTCTGAGAAGTTTGATCTAGTGGGTTGCATCCCCACCCGTGGCAGGGAACAATATGAGCTTCAGGGTCCCTTCCAGCCCAGGCCATTCTATGATTCTAAGACACTTCCACCCCATTTCTCATTAAAAAATCTGGGTGGTGCCCCTGTCCAGGTAGCTGCCAGATGGGAAAAAAGGTGCTGATGAGGAGTCAGGGCTCACTAATCTGTTTTCTCATAGCAAGTGTTGATTCTGCCTTGCTTATCTGATCAAATGGATATATTTCACATCATCGTGATTCCTTCTGCATCAACACATGTCACAACAGAAGCACTGCAGGTTCCTCCAATCCACTACCTCATTCAAGCTATTAGACCACTGCTCTTAGAACCAGGCAACACTTTGTGCAGGTAACTGATTTGTTTCAGTTTGATATTATCAGCCCTTAAGCCAACTGAAAAGTGCCACATATTGGTTATCTAAGTGTCAGCAAATTCTGTACTGGATCACTGTAAAATACACACTCGCACTCTCAAATTAGAAATGACCACTTTAAAGGCATGAAAAAAAGTTTGAAAGAGACATATCTAAAAATATTTCAGCTGCAAAATAATCTTGTATCTCATGTTGGAACACTTGCATTAATTAAGAATTTTGTAGTGACAGTAATTTTAAGAGTGCCATTTAGAAACATGACATTTAGGATGCCTCCATACTAAAAATTCAGAGGCTTAAAATGGAAGAAGCCTTCTGTAATTCTTTTCAACAAAGAATCAAGTGAAAAGGAAGGTAGCTTCCTAACACCTTTCCAAAAATTAGAAAGCCAATCAATATTTTCTTTTAATAGATCTATTTTTAACCAATTTCAACTCTCAATTATTAGTATAATCTTTAAGTTTCTGCTGACAGGGAAAATTCTATTTTTTCTGCTTTGGAGAAAGATGACGGGGAAGGCGTCATTCAGTAACTATTGATAGATCTCAGGCATAATGTTTGGTGAGGTGAGAAGACTGGCCATGGCCACCAAATGAGGTGGGACAACTCCTTTTTTCAGAATAACACTTCTGATTAAAGAAAAAAAAAACAAGGCTAGGACCATCAACTTAGATTTGACATATATACTGGTACTGACAATTTTATTCTGATAATCAGAGGTAAAACTGCCTTTGTGTGTAGCTGTAAAATGATACAGTACGTTCAGAAGAGCAGCTTCAAAGTAGGACTTGGTGTATCATTTCTTGACAAAGTGCACTGATGGCAAGAATGGGTACTATTTTCAAACCGAAGAGAAAAAAGAGCCAGTCTTCAAATTTCATGAAGGGAAAAATTAGAGATGTGAAAAAGCGTGAAAGAACTATAGATAGATATGAAACAAGCTGATGTACTCCCACATCATAAATAAAAACAAATATACATGACTGAATATTTACAGTCATCCTATGTATCTACACAGATGTGCAAGATTCTAATGCAGGACTGGGTAATCAAGATTGCATATATATATATATCTCAAGTTTAATTATTATTCCCTTTTACAACTATTTATAGCTGACTTTTGGCTACAAAACCTATGTTCCCTTGAATATAAAAATAAGTACTGATATTTCAACCCTTTAAAATCAATTAAATTACACTTAAGAATCAGTAAGTTCTTTTATTATAATTCATAAATGTCACACTACAGTAAATAATTTGGTTCAAATGGTAATAAATCTAATTTATATCTGTTAAAATATATTATTAACTTGTTTGTTCTGAAAATAACATCAGAAAATTATGAATCCATATTTAAATCAAATTTAAATTATCATTTTATAAATTTTTACTTATACTTTGATGAAAAGATTCAAATACATTTCAGACAGTTTTTAGACAAGCAAAGGAAAGAGAAAGATCAGGTTTGTGGCAAGGAACATGGGAAGTAATTAGGGTCATGTCACATGCATCCTCCTTTCAGAAAACAACTGAACACCTAGAGCTTTCATCACACCTGTGAACATCCATTGGATTTCCTCCTCTATCTGTAGGCAGCTGAGCCCAGGGTCTCCCATACCTCAGGGAGTACACTTTCCACAAGCCATACGTGCCTCCTGAAGTGAGATACGCTGCTGACATGTTCTCTCTCCCTAACCAAATATAAACTAGAGCAGAACAAAATCTTGTTCCCAAGGAAGGCAATGACGAGACAGGAGAGGCGTTCTCAGTTCTTGGTTCCACCAGAGCAGAACACCTGTGCGAGGTGATATTGTTATTGGAAGTGTCCACACCAGAAGTGCTATGCAAAGTCAATGCACAGGTTCAAATCCTCTCCAGCAGAGGAAGAAAGTTATTCTGAAGTTTCAGCAGCCATGCTGAACAATTTTAATTCCTAAGCAGATAAAGGAGATTTAGGTATGCACTCAAATACACTGAAAATTGTTACATTACAGAATTGTTATTTTAATAATTTTATTAACTAATCATATCAATTTATCTAAAACATAAACTAATTAGAAGTACAGTGAGAAAGGAATAATCTTTCACAAGCTTGATTATACCTTTCCCCATATGTATTTATTAACACCTTTTTACAGAGGGACGCACCCCACTTTTCTAATTACTCAGCTTGTACTCATATCTCTCTGCTAGCTATTTGCTTTCCACAGTATTTAGGCAGATACAATGTTAATTTTAACATTTCTTTACAACCTCCCAATTTGCATACTGCTCATCCCAGTGTTATCATCCTTTTGACAGCATAGCGCTCTGTCTGCATTGCCAAAACAAATCAGCGCATCATGCAGCCAGACAGAGCAGTGATCAGATAGACCTGATATTCACTTGTTTAAAGTAAAAAGGAGAACCCTTAGAAGAGCAAGCAAAGTAAACAAGGAAGAGCACACGCTATGCTCAGAGAAGCTGTAGTTACTGGCCTAAGTAACCAAGACCTTGTCAGCTGTGCCTCTGCTCCTCTCCTTGGCTTTTGGTGTTGTTCACCCCCTAACGCTCCGGAAAGCTCCGCGCAAGCCGAGCTCAGCAATGCCTCATGTGCTGCTGCTGTGAGCAGCTCAGCCAAGGCGGAAAATTTCAAATACAAAACAAATTTCTGGGGATGTAGAACCCCTCTCTGACATTTATGAACATTGGTCAGTGTAATGAAATACGATTGCTGAATGGCTCTTTTGCGGTTTAATCCAATATAAAGAAACAGTGAGGGGCTTTTCTTCCATATTACTTCAGTTCTTCTTTAAAAAGAAAACAAACAAATTCTTTCCAAAAAACTCAAACCAGCATATGTGAATTTAATATTTGAATGGTTTTGTTATTTGCCCACAAATATCAAGCATCAGGAGATGCCCTTACATGAATTGATGCTTTTTCTCCTTCCGGCACAGCTTTGCCAGCATTCCAGGAGGTTATTTCCACTGCTTGGTTGCAATTAAACATGAGGGTTTATTACAGTACATCACAGGTGTATGCAATAATGACACACATTATTGAGATCCTAAAACCAGTATGTTTTCAGTTTACAAACTATGTGTAGTAAGTATTTATTGAATTACAGCAGATTAATTGCTTGAAATAAATTTGTTAAGTATTTCGTTTTACTTTAGTCATATGAAATGGTTATTGAGACACTGGAAGATACATTTTACCAAGATCTAGATTAATTTAAAATTCTGTTCTTTCTTCATTGAGACAGAATCATCTAAAGTGGAGTTGTTATACAAAATACGTACACTAGGTAAAAGTTTTTTCCTCCACGCTGCCTTTATTTATTTCTGTAAGAGAGCAAGTCATTTTATGCATCAGAATAACATGTCAGTTTTTAGACTGAAAAATGAAAGATTGCTAAAGATATTAAGATTTGAAAATTTATTCAAACTTAACTACAGGCTTTGTTATATGCCTCACCTATAAATATTTATCAGAAAATATATAAAAGGGAATTATTTAATAATCTGCTTCTCCATTTTATATTTTGGTAGTGTGACTTTGACAGATAACTTTGAAGTCTCTTCGTGCAAAAACTCTTTCTCCAGTCTTTGTGTCTTCAAACAAAACAGTCTGTATTCCTTAACAATAGGCTGGTCTTGACATCAGACACCCACTGCAGGTTAGGGGTTGCAGAGGGAAGTGTTTGTGCCCAAGTAAAGTTGCCTATAATTGCAGCCACTGATAAGCAGCTCTAAAATAAGCACTCAAAGAAACTTTGGTCAGGGACCCATGACCTGAACTATAAACAACCGCAAAACTACCAAGGAAGCTCTTTACTTCCATACTGATAGATGACTCCTGTTTTGACACAGCATAACAAAATGAGCTGTCCTTTCTGTGGTGAATAAAACACCAGATGTCCATCTTTATCTTCCAGCCATATTCACTCAAAATGCAGTTGTCTAAACATAATAAATAGGTTTCTGCCTTTCAGCAAATGAAAACATTTTACTTCGGAGATCTCATAAGAGGTTTTAGCCACAAGCCAATATTCCTCAGAAAGACAAAATCTAATTAAGCCAAATATTTATGTTTCATTTTTTGGAGGACAGTGAGTTATGGACTAATCAAATGTGTTTAAACTAAAGATGTGTAATAATTAGAACTGCCAAATAGATATTAATAATTTATTGGAAGAGAACAGCAAGAAAATAAGAGTGAAAAATTATTAGCAGAGCTTTTCCTCATAACCTTAGAATATACATTGATCTGTACATTGCAAATCAAAATATAAAATACAACAAAAATGGAAGCTGAAACATATTTGCATTATCTTGACACTAGTTCTGCAAAATGCACAGCACCCATGGGTGATGTTTTTTAAAAATCAGATTTACCATTTGGGGCTCCTTATGACTGGAATTCTGAAAGATGTTCAGGCATGGAGCCCAGATGCTTACAAGTATCTAGGTCCTGAAATCCAAAGATAGATGGGCTCCTGACTTCCATCTCAGATCTTCATCTAACATCCCATAGATTTGCACACTGTGCAGAGCACTGGGTGAAATTGACACTTCCAAAGCCGTTCCAGAAATGGAAAAATTTGTACTGGAAACATGAAACCAAGTTACATACCACATTCCATTTGCTCATTTTGCCAGTGGCACGAAATCAGCGTGCACATTCAACGCAGACGAACTGCTATTCAGCAACACTTCACCGCATCACGAGTCAGCAGCCCCAGCAGGAACATCCGCCACCATTTTAGGCAGATCCATGGTACCTGCATTCCCAGGCTACACAGCTAGCTCTCCTTCCCTGAAGCAAGTCTGAACTCTGTCGTGCTATGAGGAACAAGTGTGGGAGTGGAAGTTCACTGCAGCTCTCCCATCCCTTCCACAGGAAGATAAATTTGGTCTAGCCTGTGGAAAATGTAAAAGTTGGCTGCAACCTAGAAATTACAGAAACAACCACAGTCACATCGAGCAGTGCTCATACAGTCCTGGGGAATGAGGGGGATGGTGGCGGAAATTGCTGAATAACACTGACTGATTTATAATACTGACAGAGTATTCCTCAGACCTCTCTTAATGAGAATTATCTCTTGACAAAAGAAAAGTAGTGTGCATGTGAATGTCAGAGCACAACACACAGGCAGACTAGAGAAAAAAATCTAACTTTAAAAACCAAGAACAGAGAAGAGTTTAAAGTGACACAAGCAATTTTAAAGCCTTTAAATAGCAATGTAAAGCCTTTAAATAGCAATGTAAAGAGTCATTTAATTGGATTCAGTCACAATTTATGTTGTACTTAGTTCACATCTAAATAATATGTAAATGAAATAATAAAATTATTACATACTGGATTTAATTATTTTCCTCACAAAACCCTTGAAATTGTTTTTGGACCTCTTTTTCCATTACAGAGAGATAAACCATCATAACAAATTCATTACTTCAATAAATAAACAGTAAGAACATGTACAAATTCTAGTGAACTTTTCAACACTCAGCAGCATATCACTGGATTTAATATTCCATTCCAAATTTCAAAACCACATTTAATTCAGCAAAAACAAGTATTTCACATAATACTGACAGAATGCATGAAATTAAAAGCCTGTTTGGTCATGTGGGTACCTCATGCTTAGGTTACTCATCTCTCACTTTTCCCACACATTCAACGTCTACTGCTTAATAAGCCATCGGATTTCAGACATTTTCAATTCTGACCCTTTTTAAACACTCTGATAGATTGCCTACCATCTGGCAGTGCTTACTCTTGGTAGCACACTCCCTTTGCATTACAAAACTGTGCTTCTGATAATTATATCTTTAATGTGGTAGATGAATGCAAGACTTGAATTCCCATGCTGGCAATATACAAGCTGAAGGGACCATTTCAGCGAACTGCCTGCGTAACAGTGTATGGTAACAGTATGTTCAACTGCATCACTGCCATCCTCAACAGAAAGCTGCTAACCTGGCCAAGTCAAGGGAAATGGAAAATATACGTGAAGGGTTTCTTTAATTACTACAAGGCATTTTACACACTGCAAGAGTCTATAAAGAATACCCAAACTGACTTCTCCCTGCTATTTTGAACAAACAGCTCGGTATCTTCCAGCTAGCAGACTGAATGGAAGTAAGAATGGAAAACTACACAGCAGAACGAAAAAGTCTAAAAAAAACCAACAATAATGCAGTATTTCCATTTATTTAAAGGAGTGCATTATATCTTCATATGTAGAAAGACAAAGAGAAGAAAGAATGAGGGGGAAAAGGAAGCTGTTTCCAAAAAAATACTCTTTTAGGGACTACATCCATGTGCTCCTATGAACTTTTGAATGAAGTTGCCTATAGCATGATTTCACTAACTGGAAATTAGGCCATAAGAAATGTTATAAATAAAAGAAAAAGCAGGATCCAGTACTTAGACAGTCATCTAGAAATGAGTTTCCATGAATACTGGACACAAAGCTCTGAAAAACAGCTCTTAAGAACACTTGGTAAAGTGGTTATATGAGAAAGGTACCCAACTAACAACTGAAGTTTGAGGGATATGCTTGAATTATTTTGCTGCTTTTGTTTTATTTCCAAGTTTCAATCCATCAGACTACTCCCGAGCTAGAAAAGCAATTCTTTGTGTTGCCACCAGGCTTGTCTGGCACTAAAGACAAGGTGAACCAAAGTGACAGACAAGCTTGGCTCTTACCTTCACTGAAAAATCAAGTGCAAAGAAGCCCATATGGAGCTATCCCAAGTATCCTGTAGCCCTTGATGCGTTTGGGGAACTCAAGCTGGCAGGCATTCACTGGAGGCAGTAGTAAGATGTTTAGGGAGTAGTATCACCTGCTACAGTTTCATAGCAATTTCCCTCCCAGACCTAAATAATAAGTCCTCTTGGAATAAATAAATAGACAGAAATCATTCAAGAGGCTGATGTAAATCCTCTCACTAGCCATGTGAACGCCTGATTGCACCTCTGTGGTTTTGCAACCATGCTTTCATTCCATCTCCTGGGTCAAGCTGGATAGACCCTCCTCTAGGAATCTTATAAAAGTTCTGTGCATTTTCCACAGCTTTTCCCTAGAAAAAGATAGACCAAATATTTATTACTGGGGTTTGATGATATATTACTGTAAATTTACTGCAATATACATATTTGCATTAAGGCCAGATCATTTCATCACCCCACTGTGTATTGCTGCAGTCACGCCATGCTTCTTGGAGGATCTGATAAATCACTGTAAGATGCAATGGAACCAGCTAAGAAAACATCAATATTTCCACTCCTTAGTCTGCTGATATAAGAGGACAAGAAAATTGGAGGCAACCAGAGTACAACATGCATGGAATTAGAAGTTCTGATACTGTGAGGCCACAATTTATTTCTGTGGGGGTCTTCATGTGCAAGAGTAAGATTGGGGGATTCAAACAGAATTGGATGAAAAAGAGTTGTATCACTTAACACACACACACACACCAGGATTAAAAACAATTTTTATGTATATTGGTTATTTAAAAATAATTTAAAAAAAAATAAACTCACCCCCCCAAAAAATTGAAAAAAACCAGAACCAACATAGCTTTGACTGTGAGCATAATGCAACCTCTGCTTTTCCAGTTGAAAACAAAATATCTTAATATGATTTTTTAATAAATATAACATTTCTAGGTATAGAAACTTAATGGTAGTAGCACACTAAATTCCAATAGTGTATCAAATTATTTATTAAATTACATGCTTAATTAGATAATATATACACATTGAAGATAATCAGATGAAAACAAAATCCTGTTCTTAGCTGTATAATGTAACTTAGGTTTTGGGTACTTCACTGGCAAAAATCCAGATGGTTTTGGGGTTAGTTTTGGGTTTTTTTCAAATATGTAATGAAAATAGTATGCAGCTCTTTTGTAATTAAATGAACATTTTCTGAACATAAGTTTATTCCAGACTTATTCCAGTTGCATCACACTGCAAGGCAATAAGATTACTGAAAAATACCATGCAGCTTGCCTGAATCTGACTATCATCAGATTAAAAGATATTAGCAGAGATTTTATAGAAGCTAAATGACAGTGTCCTTGAAGTAGTACTGACATTGACTCCAGCTGATACAATTTTTGGTCATTAACATACCTTACTATGTGTCTAGAACAAGCTCTCCAATAATTAGAGCTGAATACACTATGATTTTTAAAATTAAATCATGCCTCTGGGAAAGAATCAGGAAATAGACAGCTAAAGGACTTTCAGGCAATTAACGAGAACTGTACTGTCAGGTTAAAAATTAAATGTTGCAAAGTAGGTTAAAAGTTTCTTCTCTCAAAAAAATGTATATTGACATAGAAAACAGTTCTCAGGCATGCTGTTGAGTGAAAAGAAAGGTGAGAACGGCTACTTCTTATTTATGATCAAATTAAGCAAAATTTTTTCAATCTTTCATATTCTACACTCATCTCTAAAAATAGTTTTTTGCCTTGTTATAGCTTGAAATTGAATCTCTCAAAAAAGCTGATGAAATTCAATTAAATATTACAGTGCCACTGATCTTAGATAGGTAGGCAGAAATGCAGCACTAGATTCATACTTTTTAGGTGACCTCTGAATTCATACATCTCCATTTCTGCTGCTCCAGGCTGAACAATCAGAAAGTGAGCCACTCAAACTTTGACTTCATTACATAAACCTCCCCCTGCACACACAAGAAAGCCTAAAGCAATTTATCAAATCCTATGAATCTTTCAATTAGCTGTTGTAGTCCCCAAACACCCAATCAAACCATAAATCTAGACCTTTGTGTATTACTTGATGCTTTTACACAACATTCCAATTCACAGTTCCCTTCATCTACCCAAGTCTGAGGAACCTAAGATGAAGAAAAAATTTTTACTGACTCAATTACAAGCATCGCTTATTTTGATGTGTTAACGAATGAAGTGCAGAACACATCTAAAAATGAGTAGACGTGCTAAAACAATCAACTGGAATACCAGAATCAGTGCATTTTCCCCACAGGCCCAGGCACAGTGATAATCTTATGAGACCTGATATTTGGTATGTATATACAAAGATATGGATATAGATCATATTTATCATGCACTTTTCTCTCACTGCAGTCAAAACAAAAAAAAATAGATAACAGAAGATGAAGTCTCGTGATATTGACTTTCCCGGATTAAATTCTAAAGACTCACTTATAATGTCCCCAAAATACCATCTTTGACTTACATGCCACAGAATTACTCACAGGAATTATGTAACATTTGGGGTTTGTTTTGTTTTGTTAGGGTTTCTTTCTAATTTTACCTCAAAATCATGATGAACATATTTGCATTTACATAGACTGAGTAGAAAGTGAACATTGTAAAAGTAAGCAATTTGCAGAAAAAAAAAAGTACTTTTGTACTTATTCATAGGTGCTGCCAACAATCTTCAAAATGTCCCAAGTTAAATTAAAAGTAACTCAGATAACTGAGGAATTATTTGAGCTACACTTGTTCTGCTCTTTCTCGCCCCTAAACTTTATTCAATGTTCAAGTAAGTAACACGACAAGAGTGTGAAAGAAAAGGCAGTGGTTTTGGACTGTTATTCCAAAACCAGAATGAACATAATGAAAACTGGCAAATGTTCAACACATAAGTCAGCTCAAACTATGCATTAGTATTCTACATTCCTCTGTCCAGAGACAGAAGGATGTCTTAGTAATAAAATGAATCACTTTGCTTGAACAAACAAGGGCATCCGGCCTCCCATATGCCCTGGAGGCCTGGAAGTCGGGTGGCTGCTGCACCAACCTTGGGTGGACTCCACAGCCTTACTTCAGCAGGTCTTGAAGAAAATCTCAAACCAGACAAGAGTACGTGGCCCTCATGAGTCCAAGAGCACGAAATGCAACCCTCTATACCTGTTTTCTCTCACTCATCCGTGCTTACAAGTGGTAAAAAAGGAAAAGTCAGTAGCTAGCTTTAGTCAGCTAGATTTCATAACAAATGAATCTGTGATAACCAATGATGAGACATTATTCAGTATGAAAAATAATAAGAGCTGGAAATGAAAAACAACCTAATGCATTTCTGGCCTATATTTCACATCAGAACATTTCCAATAGAATATTTTGTTGCTTATTTTTGGTCCTGCCTCCTAAACATCTAATTTAGCTATTTGTTGCTGCAATTTCACTCCATTACTTCGATGTAATTTCCTTCCTCTTTGTAACATCCGTTTATGCATTTGAGGACCATTACTGTATTTCTCTTCAGCCTGCCTTTACGAGAGCTGCATTTTAACGGGGGAACTATTATGAAGCCTAACACATAACTTGATGTCAGAGACAATTTTCAAACATTATAAATGCATTATTTTAATGCTAAAATTCTGTCATTTTATTTTTTAGTGCATTTCCAGAAGTAAAGGACAAAAACAGTTGGAATGAAGCAAATAAAAACCCAAGCACTATTAATAATCTTCTAGTACTAATGGTTCTCCATGTTTAGCCAATGTAAGGACTGAACATCAAGAAATAGGACTTGTTAATCTGTACAAAGTTTTTCTTTAGAACTAAAAATTATAGTGACAACAGTAGTATTTGAAAATTATATATGAAAGATAGCCCCAGCTGAATCCGTGCTTCATTCATAAAAACATAAATAATTTTTTTAAAAATTGCTTGCACAAAGAATGTGCATTATATTATACAATTATAAATCCATGATTATGACTTTATTAGTGAATTTAGAAGTGTCAATTCTGCAATAGACTCTCATGATAAATCCTGAGCAACAATAAACTACCACCTTGAGAATACTAAACTACGGCCATATCATATTCCTACACTACCAGTGCCATAATGTATTCATTAAACCCATGCAAATTTGTATCTGAACTATTTAACATAGATCAATAAAGATATGATTTATGTATTTCATTTTGAATACATATACCACTATCAATTACGTGTAAGTCTGATACCTTTTGTCTTCATTGCATATAGCATTACCTTCCAACTGCTCTATATAAACCTAAGTATGTAACAGCTCACAAAAACATAAATCTCATTAGCTTCAAGAGAGACATTAAAAACATGTGACAAAAGAGAAGCACAAGGTGCTTACCCTAAGCTTCTTAAGACACAACTTAAGATAGGTATAACACATAGAGTGAAGACTGGTTCCAAAAAGCAGGTTTTAAACCAACGCATGCGTGAATTTTAGAAACGTGATTGTGAGTCGCACATACAACAGGCACAGTCTATCATGTTAAGGCGACTGCTGGTGGCCAGTGACAGGTCCAAAACATAGGTGAAAATTAGAAAGAAAATTGATTCATAATGCAAATATAAGTTCAAATGTTAAAAGGTATAATTAAAAAAACATGAGGCACGCTAAACCATGGCAATTGTGACTTACAGTTTGGCAAACGGTTGAATTGAATCTGTACATGTGTATGACAACATGGATGGGTTGCATAAAACTGCACAATATAACAGAATGCTTTTTAACAGCAACACAAGCAAATTCTTCTTCAACTACCCAGACATACACATGCAAATATTGTGTCTTTCACCCTGATTTCCTCCTTTGAAACGTGGCTTTAAATTACTTACAAGGTACTACCAATTGGGCATTCAATGATTTATAAAGGTTTTTATGATGAACCTCAAACATTCACATAATACCTTAAATGTGTATAGAAAAAGGTTTTGAAACTGGAGCAGCACACAAGCTAAAAAAAATCTGGCAAACTTTTAGGATTCACCACTCTTAAATTTTCTGTTCAAGTTTTAGAAGTTATTCTGCTTCTACTTTACTGTTATCATTAAAATAATGCTTTGAGTTCTTGGATAAATGAGAAGTTACTCAGAGAGATAAATGGTTAATTCTTTTTCCTAGTGTTGCCAATTAGTTTATACTTTGTATTATTTACACAGGAGAAAAAACTCCTTAGCATTGCCTGCACTGCACCTCTTTACCTGCTACTCTCACAGACAACGCCACATCACAGTCGTACTTCATTTGGAAGCCAGTTGAAATGCTTGTCCCCACCTTCAGACAAAGGCTGTTCCCAAACATCAAGCTGACTGTAACCATCAGAGTGTGAAGGCTCCATTTACGCATACACATATTATTTCCACTCAGTCTGTCTCATACATTGCTATTTCTGGTCAAAAGATGCCGCTCCGGTAGCAATACTGTTTTCTTTATAGACTGCTGACTACAGATGCCCTAGCCAATGTGGTAATAAACGCAAGATTTCCTTGACAGCGTGAGTTTCTCTGTGGGGAGGTAGGGAGGGAGATGCTACAGGGTTGGATGAGCAGCCCAGGCACGTGCAAGCCAGCCTATTGAACATTAAAGAAACTCCTGATATGCCAAAGGACACGGAGTAATTAATCATCTAAAAGTCAGTCACGTACACTTCCATTAATACCAGAAGGCCAAAACATGTAAAAGTCAGCCAAAGCCCGCGTCCACCACAAATCTCCTATGAAATAAATGAAATGTGTGTGGCAGCAGCAGAACCATCTGCAGTTGCTCCCATCTCCTGTCAGCTTTGTCCTGCTCTCATCCAGGGGCTGCAAGGCCACAGGCCTGAACAAGTGATGCTCTCCTGAAGGCTCATTCTTCCACATATGAGAATGGACAGCTAGAGGCACTCAGTATCTCACAGAATGCACACAGGACTCCAGCAAACTCACTTATAAATTCACTTTTGTGACTCATGCAATTACACAGAATTTGCTGTCCAGCTTTAGAGATACAGTAATCAGCTGCAAAGTGATAAACAGAGGCCTTGTGCTGGGTTTGATGTGCATTAGGTGCTTGGTTTATGTAACAGCTTCCAAATTACACATTAACCTCAGAAGACTGGGAAAAAACAACCAGGATCAAAATGGTCCCCTTGTGGAAAAATTATGTAATACTTATTGGATTTAATCCTCCAAGGGTGTATCTGCCCAACGAAGAGACAATTCTTCCCTGAAACACATGCAGGATAGAGAGCCATAAAACCAAAGATCAAGCCCCACAAGGCTGCAAGTAACAATTTACATAGCACCGAGTTCAGAGACACAGCTTCCACTCTCTCATACCAAAACAAGGGGCAGGAGGGCACTGGGATGCTGCCTACTCCTCCAAACGTCCCAACAAAATACCATTTTGTTTACTGTTTTATAAAAGAACATGAGAATGAAATCAAGAAATACAACCAAATACATCAAACTATCCCAGGAAATGCATACCGGCACGCAGACCTAGGAAAAAAATAAAAGAGCCTACAGAAGCCTATACCAGAATTTTCCCACATTTTACGCGGTTAACCACATATTTCCCTAGCTGTGTCTACATTTAAAGTTTACTGAGATGTCTATTTTCATATGTGCCACAAATACCCTAATAATAGCTGCATTTACAAACACAGTATACATCTTCTCATTTGGATACCATAAAATACTCGGGTTTGTTTTTTCTTTTTTCTTGTTATTTTGGTAGAAAATTTAATTCTTTCCTCTGACAGTATCAACATCAACACAGCAGCTGGGAATATCCATGTCTCTTTGGATGCTTTAAGGCTTGTCTACACACAAGAATCACATTGTTACAAATAACATGCAAAAATAAATCAAGGCAACTCCGTCCTTACACATGAATTCATTCTAGTACAGAGACACTGTTAGATGGCACTTAAAAGTGCTGTTGTAATTCCCAAATAAGGTGAATATACTGTATAGTACAACTTCTTCACACAGTTTGCTCTGCCACCCAAAATGAGTTGTACCACTACACAGCTGCAACTGTTTAGGGAAAAACAACACGCACACCTCACATTTCTTACTGAAACAGTCCCTACTGACTAAAAAATTTGGTCTGGAGCAGGCCACACCATTCCAATACTAATAAAAGATGATGAACTTTATTTAAAAATGAAACATTTACTCTAAGAAAATAAAAACAAAAAACCCACCAGAAAATGCCAGTTAATTTAAGAATATGAAGACAATAGGCTTGAAAAGGATGCAGTGTTGTTTACTCCTATTGAAAAGGAAAGGGAAACACGCTACAATCTCTAAACCTTCCTACTTGAAGAATTAGGACAGAATTAGAAGATATTTCTGTAATGAAACAGAATGAACACACTTATCACCTATTTCACAGAACCGCTTAAAAAGTTACATGCTGCAAAATACAGCAAATAAGTTCCTATTGCCCAAAACATTCTGAGTGCCCCTCACTTACCAGAAACCAAGCTTAAAACAGAAACAAGGAAAATTACCCACAAGAATAATCTCATTCATTTCAAGAAAATCCTCAAGTGAATAAAGTTACTCATGCACACATACCAATAAGGAAGAGGCTATTTGACCCCCCCCAATCCCTTATGCATGCTACTACAGGATCGGATGTGACCCTCTACATCCCTCTCTAGCTGATAGAAAGGGGCTGGTTAGGTCTTTGGACTTTTTTTTCCCCATTAACACACCTGCTAATGCAGCTGAGCTGACATGCAAGGGACAAAAAGGTACTCCAGGAAAACAACGAGTGCAGTTTATTGAGTTCAGGAAACCAGGAAAACGAACAGGGATTTGAAGCATGATTTCAAGTCCTAACTGAGTGCTGCTGCTGAGCTCCTCCACTCCTGTTAGCTCTCGGGCTCAGCTACAAGGTGCTAGCACAGCTCATTGTTAAACACCTCACTCCAAACAGTCCCGCAGAAACTTGGACTTTGAAAGTATTTCCTCTTGTTCTCACTGAAAGAATGTTCTGAAAGCTTTTTCTTAGAAGATTTGTCTAAAAATTGAACATTCTGGATTTTCTTTTTTTTAAACACTGTCTCTGTTACAATTCACTTATCAGATAGACGCAGGTTGTTCAATTCAAGCTGTTGATTAAATACGCTTAACAACATCGATAGTTCTTCAGAAAATATCATAGTGTTGCATTTATAAAGGCATACAGCCAGCTGGCACAGAGTATGGAATGAAATAATCTTACACTTTAAATGTAATTTTAAAGGCAACTATAGCCACTTGGGCATTTATTTGCACTGCTTTCTGTATGAAGATTCCAAACCTGCATCCATGCAGCTTACTGTGAAAGCGATGTTAATTTGCCATCACATTTACCTGTCTCCCTATGAAAACAGAGTTTTGCACACATCACCTGGATAAACTTATTTTACTGTAACTCCGACAGAGACGCACTTCCTTCTCGCAAAGCCTGGAACAAGTGTTTACACCGGGTGCTCAGGGAAGGGCAGGCGTGTGCAGACACCGGGATCTGACTGATGCTGATGCAGCTGTGTAACCCCGCGGGCGAGCTCTCATCCCCTCGGGGCAGAGTCGTGCCCGACGGCCCTCGGCCCCGCGGCGCAGACAGCCCGGGACGGCGGGATGGAGAGCCGTGGAGCTCAGCATCCCGCCTCGGGGGCTGCGGGCGGCGCCCCGGCGGCGCGGGGCCTGCGGGGCCGTCCCGGGTGCAGCACGCTGGAGAGCGCCGGG